>VXAA01005267.1:56104-69598 GCA_013399115.1 Anseranas semipalmata | reverse complement strand
GGTGGCGCTGCGCCAGGCGAGAGCGCCCCCTGCTGGGCGGGAGGCCCGCCCCGCCCCGCCCCGCGCCTGGGCCCGGCTCTGCGGGCGCAGCAACGCCCTGGCAGCCCTCTCGCGTCCCGTCCCGTCCCGTCCCGTCCCGTCCCGTGGCAGATCGGCAGCTTCCCGGGCTGCTCCCGGCCCCGGCGTCACCGCTTCCCCGATGGCTCCCTCAGGGAAACCCCCAGGGCTTTGTGGTTTTGCTGGGAGGGGGTGAGCACAGCGAAAGAAGGGGGAGCTGTTCGAGGAGGAGTGTTTCGAATGGGTCTCACAAATTGTGATATAAATCACTGCAGCACCTGTTGTCTTCTGACAACGTAGTTGAATGATTTTTTAAATGTCTTTTAAATAGCTCTGGTGCCAAGCTTCCCCCAGGCTCCAAATGGCCGTCTGCAAGGCGGGAGAATGTCAATGCTCCAGAGCATAAAGACAGACGCGCGTTGGAGGGAGCCACGGGGGCAGGAGAGGTGGCTGAATCATCTCATGGCTGTCGTGGGAGAGAGCTGAGAGGACAATGGGAGGGAAATAATGGCTGTGCAGAAGAAAGGAAGGCAAGAAACAGACGGAACAAGGAGTGGTTATAGGACTGGGATGTGGTAATGGTGTAGAAGCTGGCTGGCCCAAAGCAACTATGCCTTTGATGTAAAGGCAGTCACGTCACTTACTGGGTGCATTGAGGTTGTTTCATTGAAGATCACGGAGGGAACAATTACGGCTGTTTGTTAAGTGAGAACTGAAATGGGTGTGATGTCTGGCTAGAGACAAATCTGACTTGCAAACACACGAGCTGGGGATTGCTTTGAGTGCCATCTGAGAAAATGAGGCAGCTAGAGTAAGGTGCAAAGCAATGAAAAAGTCAAAGAAGCGCTTAAAATGTGTGCCTGATGTAAGCCACAAAAGTACTTCTTATTGTGTTCTGGGAGACAGGACTTTCTGTTCATTCTGTAAAGAAACATAATTGAATCAAAGAATCCCCAAGTTTATTATGTAATTCCTTTCATAATGAGAAAAAAAAAGCCTTCAAGATCATCTCAAATAATTGCTACGCATTTGAGCTAAAATCAATGCAACACTGAGAAACTCATGCAGGCATGCTATAAATCTCAGAGGGCATGAGGGTGGAGGGAAGCTGATAGAAAGCAATGTAAACGACGACGAAAGTGATGGGAATTTGGAAGACAAAGAAAGAAAAGTTGAGAGACACTTGAGAATACAGTGAGTGCCAGGAAAACAAATAACAAATATAGGAAAGAGAAGTGTTGACAACCACGGGGAAAAGGTTTCTTTACATGAATGTAAAATCACAATCTATGTGTTTGAGAAACTAATGATGGAATCAGTCACAGAAAAACATTTGCACTAAAAGGCAATAATGGGCATTTTGTTTGTCAGTGAAAAACTGAAACTCAGGAACTTGAGAATTTTCATTTCACAGGCAATGCAGAAAAAACACTGCATCCGGTCTGATTTGGAACAAGAACAAGTTTTGAAATGTTCCAGACTTTGACCACCAAAGGAAAGGGCATGGCACTCAAAGGGTCCTCATACAGTCCTGTGCCAGTCCTGGCTCTGCAATGCTCCTGGTGGTGATCAGAAAGTCACCTGAGGGGCTGGGGACTCTGACACTCTTCAAACCTTTCTGAAGTATTTTGAAATCTGCAGAAGAAGAACAACAAACAATGGAAATATTAAGTACCAGGAAAAATACTGATGAGGTTGTGATGGAGTTATTTTCTTATTGTATGAATGTCTGATTAAGTGTGATTTGAGTAAAATTGGTCACCACTGTACCTAACACATAGAAGTAAATTCTTCTTTTGAGTAGTAATAAATATGTAGTGTTTTATTTATAAGTAAAAAGATTTTTCACCTGAGTTTACAACTTGCAAAGAATAACTCCAGATGGATACCGATGTATACAACAAAAAAATAATTTTTTGACCAAAGCACATGTCATATTATTCAAACAAGATGTTAGCAGAGAGTGATTCTGATTCCGCTTGCAAATATCAAATAACCAGTTTATTATTGCACAAATCTCATAGTGTTGGCTGGACATATATTTAAGACAACATATGATTTATTTACAAAGGGAAAAATATCACAACATTAATGCCCTAATATAGTGAAAATACTGAAATTTATGTTGTTCCTGATAAGCATATTAAAAAAATTCACACAGCTAGTTCTGAGCCACTTTGATGTCTATGGCACAGAAGCAATCAAATCCAAAACATCTAAATCAGGCAATTCCATTTACATAATGAGGACTACTTTTGTGGGTGAGGATTACAAGGCTCTTATAACCCATCCTTTTTTGGGACTGCGCAACTAACAGCTGGTGCTAAAATGTTTTTTTGTAATTTTTCCAGAATTTCTCAAATATTCCTGAAAGGACCCAAACACTGTCACAGGATCTCAACTTATGCTTTTATACTGAATGTTGCCTAAAACGTTTTTTTCTTTTCCTCCTTTCCTTTTTTTTTTNNNTTCTAAAAAGTTTTTTTTTTTTCCTCCTTTCCTTTTTTTTTTTTTTTTTTTTTTTTTTTTGACAGAAGTTAAACTTAATTCAAGAAACAAAGCTATTCTTCTTCCCTTCAGTGTTACAGGCCTCAGACTGTGTCCAAAGACATGATGGATTCTGTTTGACTTTGCTGGTTCCTGGATCATTGTTAAGTAGTCACTCCTCAGTGCAGAGTCCTGCACTTGAGGTAGGAATGCCCCTGGGGGAGGAACAACCTCAGGCACCAGTACATGCTGGGGGCCACCCAGCTGGAAAGCAGTTTTGCAAAAAGGGACGTAGGAGTCCTGGTGGATACCAAGTCGAACGTGAGTCTGCAATGTGTCCTTGCTGCAAAGAAGGCTAACAATATTCGTGGTTTTATTAGGCAAGGTACCAGCAGGTCAAAAGAAGTGATCCTTTCCTTCTGCTCAGCATTGGTGAGGCCACACCTGGAGTGCTGTGTCCAGTTCTGCCCCGCAAGCAGTACAAGAGAGACCCAAACATACTGGAAAGAGTTTAACATAGACCCACCAAGATAATCAAGGGACTGGAACACCTCTCCTATGAGGAAAGGCTGAGAGAGCTGGGTCTGTTCAGCCTGGAGAAGAGAAGGCTCGGGGGGGGGATCTCATCAACATGTATAAATACTTGAAGCGACAGTGCAAAGGGGATTGAGCCAGGCTCTTTTCAGTGTTGTCCAGTGACAGGACAAGAGGCAATGAGCACAAACTGGAACACAGGAGGTTCCATCTGAACATCAGGAAGCATTTCTTTACTGTGGAGGTGGCTAAGCACTGGCACAGGTTGCCCAGAGAGGTTGTGAAATGTCCCTCCTTGGAGGTGTTCAAAAGCTGTCTGCATGGTCCTGGGCAGCCTGCTCTAGCTGTCCCTGCTTGAGTAGGGGCGTTGGACCAGATGGCCTCCAGAGGTCTGAGTCTGAGTCTCTTGGTGTATTGAGATTCAGAACAGAAAATGTTCAATTCAGTAGCCGTGGAAAATGATTAATGAGATAGAGGAGGAAATCTTCCTTCTTTTTCTTTTTCTTTTTCTTTTTCTTTTTCTTTTTCTTTTTCTTTTTCTTTCTCTTTCTCTTTCTCTTTCTCTTTCTCTTTTTCCTTAGAAATGGAGGGTATTTGAAAAACAAATGTAAAATAGCTGATTGTTATGACTGTAATTTGTCCATATTTTATACAGGAAACTATCTCCTCTTTTCTTTCCATTTCTCAAATCTGATTTTTTCCATGACCTCACTTCAGCTCAAGGAATGAAATTACTTCTAAGATATCTATTAGTCCTTAAAATGAAACTGTAACACAAGAAAAAATCTTGTTCTAACCTAGAAAAAATACACATATTTCATTGACTAATTTTAGTATGCAGACTTCTTTTTAATTGTTTCTCTAGCAACTTTGGTCAGAGCAATAGCTAGTCAGATGTGACACAGCAGAAAATTCTATGGGTTCCATGCTGCAGTCATACGCAGGTAAAGCTCTCACTGAAATCAAGGCATCAAGGCAGGACTGGATCCAAAAAAGACTTTTTTTTTTTTGAGATTTTCTTTTCACACTTTTAAGCTTCTTATGCAAAATGAAGTCATAAAACCTGTTTAGTCCTTTGAATTGTAATAATACAAAATTGGTAAATGCTTTGTAAAAGGGTCCCACTTGTCCCTTTAACACTGCATCGTAAAGCGTAACTATATATCCTAGCAAGTCACACACATGCACATACATAAAGGAAAAAAAAAAACAACCCTAAAATTTATTTTAAATTCAAAAGATAAAGAGGGCAAGACATTCAAATCAGCACAGAGAATAACATGCTAGTCTTTCATTTCTAAAAGGAGATTCACAGCTAGCAGATGACTCCAGCTGGAATGCTGCACCCTAGGCTGATGTTGATTCATGCGTTGTCACCACAGTGGCTTGCAACAGTGGCACTGCTTGGGAAAAATGTTTGAATGGTTTCTGATACCCAGAGAGTATCCACCGTTATTGATTAATTCTCAAGCCGTAAGAACATGGAAGGAATTTGGAATAGCTTTTCCTGGCAGGCCAACGACCTTATTAACCAGTAACAAGCACATCCAATTGCATGTGTTGAGAAAAGTACCATATTCTACCAAGCTGTCAATAAAAATATGTATATAAATAACCTCCTCATCACAAAGACACTCCTCTGGAAGCCAAATTACTGTAAGCAGCAGGTCATGAAAATGTGTTACTTGTGTGAATCTTATTACTTTTGGCCTACACATGGAAACAAAGATTATTGACATAATGAGGTGTTTTTTTAGATGAGGATTAAGTGTCAGATGACTACTCTGCAGCAGTAATCATGAGTGTGATTCTCTTCTGCAATACTGCAAAGAGGACAGGAGATGTTTTTTGTTATAGCTTAAGATCATTATAAATATGCAGGTGGACAGGGTGATAGATGACTAAGAGTGATTGACATCACTGACTTTTTAAGAAACCTAGCCTTCTAAATGTGATCTCAAAAATTTCAGCAACACACAAGACCATTGTAATCACAGTGAATGTATACATAGCAGTAAGGAAAATTGTCTTTTCATAGCCCTCTGGCACCATGCACCAGGTAATGTTAATCTTTTTATCAAGTGCTCCCACCTGACACATGTAGACTGCATTCATTCCAAAACCAAAAAGTTGAATCTGAAGGCAAAAAGCCACAGCTTCAAGGATAATCCTTAACAAAACAGAGAAGATATAAAGACAGTGTAGGACAACTTCTGGAGGATGTCTTCCTGTTTGGTGCTCTTACATGCAGCATAAAGGTGAAAAAATGCTCCAGGTACCAGTACAATCACCAGCTGTAACGCCCAGAATACCTAAACAGTAGCAGAAACATAGTTGTCAGGTCATTTACAACTGTATTGGGACCGCTAAAATGGGCACATACTGGAATGTTTTGCAAGCCTGTTTTTAACATATATCAAACGTATAAACACTTAGGTGACCCAGTAAAGGTAGAAATCACTGTTATGTTTCACTTTGAAAAGTTCAGTCTCTTTCTGAAAGGTGAGGATTGTTGCTATGAAGGACAGAAAGCACAACTCCATATTTAGTCACAAATGAAAGGTCATTAAAAGGAAAATATTCATGAAAAAGCTAAGTGATAATTAGACCAATCAGTTACTACTTCTTATATGGAACAATTATGTTTAATTTTTGCAGTTTATTGTCTTTGTATTGGATCTCTACAATAAAAAAAAAAAAAGAAAAAAAAAAAAAGAGATTTACCTGAGGAGTTATATGCCTGAACTGGTTGTAACAGAAAAGATTAACCTCCCTCTTGCCTGGGTCACAGCTGAAATGCAAGGCCTCATTTCCATAAACAGCAAAGCCCAAAACACCAAGGAAAAACATATGGACTGAGCCAAAGAAAATAGTGTGGAACTGGCCAATTACCGTTTGTGGCCTGAGCTGCACATCGCAGGGTTATTCAACATAAAAACAAAAATGAGCAAAATAATTATTGTTGGAGGCCTACTTGCTCTTTATCACTATGCAAAATATTTATTTTATCCTCCCTGTTTTAAAAGGAAAGAGTTTGCCTGTGAAGGCAGCAGGAGCTCTCTAACAAAAAACAGCTTAGAACACGTTATCGTTGCTACGCATTTTCCATAAACATTCATTTATCTAGCCTTTATCAGTTAATCTGTCAGTTTCACTACCCAGCCCACTGAAGTCTTTCTCCACCGCCTGGGGGGGACCCACAGCCTCACTCGCCAGGTACCAATGATCACCCCCCAGCTGCGGGGGTTCCCTGGCACCGCCACTTTCCTACCCCAGGTGGGATGCTGACAGGTTCAGTTTGCAGCATCTGGGGTTTATAAGTTTAAAATATTTTATATTTATTTAAGTCCCATAAAAAGGAAGGTTGTAGCCAAACTTGGAAGCTGTTGGTCCAAGATTCTGAATTCAAAGAAATGACAGCAATTGAATTAAGACAAATAAAATCCACTAGATTATTATCACAAATAACCTAACAGCAATAATGGTTATTACCAATTGACAGCGTACTCCATATGCACAGTTGAAGAACTCCAGAAGAGCTCATGCCTGTGCCAGGCACTGCTGGTGGTCACAGCCACGCAGTTAAGCACAGGGACATACCTCCACACGTTAGTTTGGACCTAGTGAGGGTTTTATGAGAAGCTGGAGAGAGGAAAGGACGGAGATGGGAAGCCAGAGGAAGGGAAGAGGCAGCTCATTGTTCAGTCGATGATGCTCAGTAGCAGTACTGAGTGCTGTTCAGCCACCAAATCTAAAGAGGGGCTCTTACTCTTTTGCCTCCAAAGTCATGAGAAAGCATCCTCCACATCTGGTCACAGCATGACTTCAAGCTGATGTAAGAAAAACTATTGCCCCCTCCATAATGTATGCTCATGTGCAGAAAACATAGGCAGGAGGAGGGAGGAGATGGGAGTTGGGGTTCATTTTATGAGTAGCTTTGGCTGCTGTGGCTGTAGAGGATACAACAATGACAATAATAACTGTGTGATTAGAATAACTATTGTAAGATATCAGGACACCCTTTGTAAGGGGAATCTGCCCTGCATCTACTTGAGTAGCTGAGTGCTCGGTTATGAAGATGGTTAAAAATGCATCAGTAACTGTATTATTTACTACACCTCCCTTGTCAAGCAGTTAATTAAATGTCTATTTATCTCTTGGAGGACTGTAAAAGGTGTTGTGTTGGTGGTAGTGAGACTGGGTTTCTAATTTTTTTTTTAAATGTGATCTGCTGCTCTGCTGTGTATAGAAAATGCTGAGACTTGCATGTATTGAATGAACTAAAAGCAATAATATCTCACAGTGGTATGTGATCTGCAACAAAATATTGTGCTTCTCATGATGAACCTTCACATTTTAAAAAATGCAGTAATTATGATTACTGTGCATTCTTTTTCTTCTACTCATAATACCTGTGGAGATTATTATCCAAAGCAATTTCTATCATTCCCACAATACTATAAAATTACTAAATTAGCTCAGCATGCTGGACAGATTTTTAGTATCAGTAATATTTTAATCATTTAATTATTTTAAAATGTTAGTTGCCATTGAAAACCTACCATTGAATGTACTTTAAAGAATGTAAGTATTGGTATCTCTTATGACTTCTTTAAGCAATGTTTAAAAAAACAATAATGGGAAATCTACTAGTTTCTAAGCTGAGATAGATCTTGCAATGCTTTTTATGATGCTTTATATATAGTAGCCATTATTTTCGTGTTAACTGATGAACATGAACCTACAGTAATCACTACATTTGGTCAGGAAGCATTTGATTTCATTACAGATAGAAGCAATATTTAAGGACACGTTTTGGGTAAAAAACTGCACTAAACAAATGCTACTCTATAGCTTTTTGTTGTTAGATGGGGATAAAATAACTACTTATCTGACTGGGTCACCTAATCTAAGACAATCAAATCATTCTTTGTATTACTGAAGTAATAATATGGGAACTTGGATATCTGTCTTGTGATATAGATGCTAAAAGAAGAGTTAGCTGGCAATGCTCTCCTCTAGTTCTGGTAACACGTAAGGAATACAACTGAATTGAAGTTAAAAATGAATTTTGGAGAGGCTGTCAAATAAGCCTGATAAAAACCCCATGGGTGTCTGTGCTCAAACCCCACTGAACATGATGAATGGGTCCATAATAAAACTGTCAGTTTCTCAGAAGTGGTTCAAACATGTATCCTATGAGCTAAAGTACAGGAAGCCCATTATCTTCCCACTAGGAGGAACGGAAAGCAGTGGTTTTTCTTTTTTCTTTCTTTTTTTTTTTTTTCGTTTGTCTTCTGTGTTCAATGATGTGTTTTGTAGCAACACATTAAGAGGATGACTTGAGATTGGAGTAGAGTAAGCTGGCATTGCGCAGTCTGAATAAAGTCTGCAAAGGCAAGTCAAGCTGTTCTTTGGGACTTTCTTGACAGAAAATCATCATTTGTTTTGAATTTGCAGGTGAGGCTGTCTGTTGGTTGTCTATTACACACAAATAGGGCAGAAGATGTTGATATCAGCCTTGTTTCTAAGTGAGTCTTTACCCTGTCCTGTAGCTCAAGGTTGCAACTCAGCTGTGTGCTCTTTAACCTTTTAATGAGTTTAAGTCCTACCGAACAATCACAGTTAAACAAATGGAAACAAAACGCATGCATGAAGATGCACTTTAGCTTAGAGTTTCACAGGGATGAACTACCACTTTAACATTAAGCACCCATTTCATTGCTTTATTAGTGTGTTTAAATGTAATGGCACATATTATCATTATTAGATAATAATCACAATGAAAGAAGCCTTATCTCTGTTGAAGATAAACTGATGTCAGTAAGATAAGAGTTCATCTGCCAAAAGAGAATTTGCATGCCTAAATCTTGTAAAATAACCTCTTCTGTCAGTTTTGGTTTGCAGAGTTCCCTACATGTCAAACCTTAGGGCCAGTGGAGGCCTCTGCTAGCTGCAGATTGGTGTAACACCACAATTCCGACCTGAGATGGAGGTTGCCTCACCTTCAGCTAGGGCAGGAGGCTCATGGTGCATGTAGCTTCCCCATTTCCTCCTGACTGGTTCATGTTTAGCGTGAGGAGCACTGGGCAGGACCACATGCTTCTTACAGAACATGTCAGGATGCACAGGCTGGGAGCTGAGAAGGATGGGCAAAAGAGAGCCTGGGTTTACTGCGGGAGGGTATGGCCTCAGCCATGGCATCCAGTCTGGGGAGGTGTGTGTCTTAAGTTAAGTTTCTTCATCACAGCTTCTCTTTTCTTTCTTTCTTTCTTTCTTTCTTTCTTTCTTTCTTTCTTTCTTTCTTTCTTTCTTTCTTTCTTTCTTTCTTTCTTTCTTTCTTTCTTTCTTTCTTTCTTTCTCTTTCTTTCTCTTTCTTTCTTTCTTTCTTTCTTTCTTTCTTTCTCTTTCTTTCTTTCTTTCTTTCTTTCTTTCTTTCTTTCTTTCTTTCTTTCTTTCTTTCTTTCTATTAATCCAAAGTCTGTAATTGAAAAAGAGTATTTCAGAAAGTTAAGAAACAGGCATGAAGAATCACTCTCTAGCTTTCTTTTCTATAGTCATCATGTCCAGTCATGCAGCCTTAATAAAAAGTTTTCACATTGGTGTTTGTCACAGCTTTTGTCTGTATTGCCAGAAGACACAGCTTGGCTCTGACCACAGAGTGTAGCTACTTCTTCTGTTATCTGGAGTCTCAGAAGAGGAAAGGGCTTCGTGGCACATATCTGACATCTTTTCTATTAATTAGCTGCTGTTTAGAGCTTGTCCCTGGGCAGCCATAGTTGTATTCAGCATTTCTCTTTTGAACATACCCAGTTTGCTAGCTCATGCTGTTTGTGACATTCTCTATACAAAACCACAACAATTCTTTTCAGAGTAATTCTTCCCACATCCTTTTCTCCCAGGGAATCCATTGGCATTGCCTGTGAGATGCTTAGCTTTCAGTGCTATTTTACTAGTAAAAGAGTCATAGATATTTGGCATTTAAATGCCTAACCTTAGAGTTTGAGGTCTGGCCTTAGAGATGTAGCCTTAGAAGCTGAACATTTGTCCTCCTTCAAGGTTCTCCAGCATAGAGTGTTTCATATCCAGGGAGACCCTTGTCTCCATCCTCTCCTTTCTCAAGGTCTGGCTACTGTTCCCAGTTACTGCTTGATCAGCTTGAGTTCTTGCTACCCACATAGCAGCAGTGGCAAACCCTGTTATCTGTTTTGAAACCTGGGGAGAGGGAAAGTGATCTATTTCTACCCTGTCCTCTTACTGTTTAAATAGAGACTGTGACTCAAGAAGCTGGAAGATAATGGAAGTCTCTGCCAAAGCAAGCCCAAATTAAGAAAGGCTGTACACAAGTAACAAGAAAGAAGGCATGACTTGCTTAAGGTTATTGTATATGCTTCTCCAAGCTGTATGGGAGAAGTCACTCTGTGCTACAATGCATGTCCTCTTTTTCCAACTGTTTGTCTGATGTGTGATACTAGAAAACTTTCCCTAATATTTGATCCTTGGGTTATTGCTTGTTTGCTGTCTTGTTTCTTTTCAATGTGTGACTGATCAGACTTTAAACACGATCACTTCCCTGGCTGTATTTCAATACAGGTACACAGTTCTCTCATTCAGTTTGCAAGCCTGCATACTTAACTACAGGCTACTTACTGTAGGTAGATTTGGTGGCAGATATCCTTGGATCTTTGTGGGACTACACAAAGTTTGTTGTGATGTGCAAATCTAGAATTAGCCCTGGGATTATTGAGTGCTTTGAGCTGCCCAAATGCATGTGAAGGGAGCCCTTTTCCCTGCTATTAGCAGGTCTCAGTAGAGGGCGTTTGTGAGATGTGTGGAGTTCTTCATTCCTACACAGACTGATTTGGCATCCCTACATTTGGGGATTACTGATGAGGCAGATTTGCCTCCCACATTTCCCAGTTGTCACAGTCCCTGCCCTGTGATATCTCACTCCCAGATATGCTCCCTCTGTGCTGCTTGATTTCAGTTTGTGCACAGTTTCTTTCTCACTAAGGAGGCACACCTGCGCTGCTCACTCTCTCCTTTGCTCTTGTGCTAAATTTTGCGTCATAGCTGCAAGACGAAATTGTCTCTAGACTATAATCTGAAATAACATCCAAAGAGATGTATGGATTCTTCTATTTGAAAAGAGAATGACGAACAGTTTTCCTGTGATGATCTGAATTCCGGCTGTTTTATGTCAGGGTCTGTGGAGCTTTTCCCTCTCCTTTTTGCCTCTGCAGGAAATTATATTCCTGCTGTTTGAGTATATTCTCTTGCCTTTACACAGACATCCGCTGAATGACGTTAGAAGCATAATCTAACTTTCTGTTTCCTTTGAGCTGGAGACACTCACAGTCTCCAAAGGTTATTTCCTTACTGTTTAGAGTTCTGAAAATACAGAGTAGATAAAATCAAGTGAAAATCAGGAATGTATATTCCCACTGAAAATGTTCCTATTTCTGCCTAATTCTAAGGAATTCTATCCTTCAGTCTAAAGGAAGTGTAAGACTTACTAGGGTAAAAGAAATTCTCATGGAGGGCAGCAGTGGGAGTGTAGTTGTAGTGCAACAAAACCCAAGGGATCACAACTTTCTCCATGCAAGATTCAAGTGAAGTTTATGCCAACAGAAGCTTTTAAATTGTTCTTCTGTTGAACAAAAATCATGCAAAAAGACAGCCTTTGGTGTTTTGGTAAATTGATACTGGAGACATGTTGACTTTAAACTATGGGATATGGGAATCATATTGATTGTTCACATATAAGCCCATTTTCAAATAAACAAGTGAAAGGACCACAGCTCATACTCTGGGCTCACAGGGGTAAAGACACGTGTTCGATCCAGCCAATGGGAACCAAAAAGAATTGTTTGGACTGTTTGCAGGAATATGGATATTGACAGTCCTAGCAAAGTCCATGTGCACTCAGCAAAGTAGAGGATACTAGCAATTGTGATAATTTCCAAGCTGACAGTAAGGCTCCCTCAGAGGATGCGTAGATGAATTTAACACAGTGTGGAGGAAAATATTGTATTGAGCTCTATGACAATTCCTATTACCCGCTTAGTGGTAAACGTGAAGGTCTTTAACCTGATCATTTCTGAGCACTAGCACTGACTATTTCTAGCAGGATTTCCTGGGTCTTCTAAAAAATGAATCGACATTATGTGAAACAGTAATTTACACAACTGTAAAACATATTTGGCGAAGTAAGAAGTCACAAGGATCAACCAAGAGATACAGAGAGAAGTAACTTTTCAGAAGAAATAATACTTTTTGTTTGGTAATCTTACTGAGAAGTTTAAGGTAAATCATTCATGTTTTTTAAATTCAGTTCCAATACCGGACAGCAAGCCATGGGAAGCCATGTGTTACTGCACACATGTGGCACACTTTACTTCTGGTATTTCAGTGGTCAAACTCATTCTCCCACTTTGGCAAGTCCTCCATGCATTTATTTTCTTTCTCCATACACCTGCCATAAACCCACAGGACTTCAAGAGAACTATTTTAATAGTATGAGCAAGCAAGGTCATTGCAAACTCATACATCCTCTTTTTTAAGAAGAGGAAAAGAATAATCCATCTGTGGAGAATGTTACTGGCAAATGCTGTTAGTCCTCTGTGTTAGCTCTTGAAAACTTGAGTCCAATAGAACTGCCTGTCTTGCAACATAGTTGCACTGCTACCTGAATTCATGGCTTCTGCTGGAAATAGATGGAACTGTTTGGAAAGCCAATCCATGTGCATTCACTAGGAAGTAAAAGACACTACCTCATTGAAAAGCAAGAAACACTACAGACAAATAATAGACTTCATAGAAGCAAACATTTATTCTTCATTCTGATATACAATTTGCATAGTAAGTAACGGATAAACTCATCACCTTCCCCCATCTCCCTGTTTGAGACTAATGTGAGATGCAACTTTGAAGAGTAAACCCTAAAACGTCAAAGGCAGATGATATCTTTCAGTAGGATCTATACAGAACCCGCATCCAGATGACAGGAATAAAATCCGTTCATCTCCAAATCCCTTGCCCTCGGTTTCCCTGTGTTTCAAAACGCTGTGGTTTCAGCAGCATGCATTGGGAAGCTCCGTGCCTGGAAGACGGGTTTCCCGAAGGCGAGCCCGCCTTCCGCCCGACGTGGAGGCCAGCTCTCCGGCTTCCCCAGGCAGCGGCGGGGTGCACCGGCCCCTTCGGTCCCTCCCGGGACATCCCCATCGCGCAGGGAAGGGGACCCCGCGGCTCGGCGGCGGCTGCGGGCTCGGCAGCTCGCCCTCCGCCTCGGCGTCTCGGGGCTGGGACGAGGGCACAGGCGCTGGCGGGAGGGCGGGGAGGCTCCTCCCAGCGCCAGGTATAAATCGGGGCTGCGGAGTAAGGAGCGGGCTTGGGCCGCGCCTCGCCCGCGGCTCC
>VXAA01005267.1:0-52956 GCA_013399115.1 Anseranas semipalmata | reverse complement strand
GCGGGTCCCTTTTGGAGCCGGCTGGAGCTGGCTCTGATCTGACATGGGGCAGCTGCTGGGCTCTTCTCACAGAGGCCTCCCCTGCAGCCTGCCTGCTACCAAACCCTTGCCATGTAAACTCAATACATTTGTACTACAGAAGCTTGTCTTGAAAAAAGAGGCATTGGTGTGGAGGGTTTTGTGTTATACTGATTTGTGGCCAGATCTCAAGCTCTATCATCTCGATAAGATTCATTTATGGGGAAATTATGTATGGGTAATGACGTTGGCACGTGGGAATTGGTGGCAACATCCTGCAGCTAAGAGGTGATGAGGAGGCAAGGCTGGGGACAGTGCTCTCTCCAGATAGGCAAAATAGGATGTCAGCAGTTTGGTAGCTGTGATATGGCTAAAAAGGCTCCATTATAATCTGGTACAAGTTTGGTCTGGTAGACTATAATGTCTTCACAGTGACCTCTTCTTTCACAGTTAATGCTCTAAGCATGTTTCAATATGTGATCATTAAAGCTTTTCCTACTTTTTACTCCCTACTAGCACAGAACTCCAGACAGTGATTGCACAAAGGAACGGTTTTATAAATATTTACAGTTCCTCATAGTGTGCCTGTATGAATTAGGATAACAAAGGATATCTTGGTTTCCACAGTGTATTTAGCACTTACTCTTTATGTGGAAATTGGGCCTAGCAAATTACATGTATGTGAAACATTTAGCAGTAACAGCTACAGCAGAAATAAACTCTGGTATACTACTACTACCTACCAACTGAAGCCATAAGGAAGAAAAAGTAACATACACTGTATACATCTCTTTTTAAAATTTTCTGAATTTCATATAGCTTTTTGTCACAGAAGTCTCTCTCAGCATCACAAGTGTTTTCAGTTTGACAGATGTGCACCTTCTTTCTGGAAGCTTCATTGCCTAATACTGAGCTTATTTAATTATTTTGTGTACAAACATTATGTGAAATTTGTAACAGTTCCTCCCAGACTTCCCTAGAACAAGTTTTCAGATTACAGTCAGCAGCACACAACAAATCTCCCCAAGTTTGCCTGTCCCTGTCCCAGGACTAACTAGCTGCTGGCCCTATTAAACAGCCTTTTGCAGCCTTGGGCTTGTGTAAGCTGTCTCTCTGGGTCTGGCTGCTGGGGTGGACAGTAGTGCCATGCTATGGCCCCACATTTTGGGGCAGAGGAAGGTGGCAGCAGAGACGATGCAGTGGTGATACTGTCAGTGCAGTGTGTTGGCATCAGAGGTGGGCACGATCTCCTTCTTCTCTGGCAGGGGCTTGGGGCTGCAGAATATGATGCAGGAGCAGTGCTGCTGAGCCAGCTGTCCCCTCTCACTGCCACAGATGAAATGTGCAGAGACAGCACCCCTTCCCCTCATGACCACTGCTCCTATTGATTTTCCTCTATTGCAGAGAAACCAAACCACCTCTAGAAAACTTAATATTTCCATATTAAAAATAAAATACAATAGCAAAGCAGAGGGCAGATTGCAGAAAGAGAAAAACTAACAATTACAGTGGATGACAAATGAAAAACAGGAAGGGGATGGAGGGACAAAAGTGTACAAAGCAAAAAAAGAAAAAAACAAAAACAAAACAAGGGCCCCATGGGGCAAAACATCCCCAATAGCACTCAGCACACTCTGAAGATACCCAGAGATCTGGTGTGTGTCATGCACTTGCTAGAGGTGTGCTGGCACAAGGAAATGAAAATGGGACCCCTGTCAAGCTTGTTTCTCCAGGGGCCACGTACTGTAGGCTTGGCCAGGGCCAATGGATGTTGATGAGGAAGTCCCAAGACTTAGTGTCGTCTTGGATGAGGATGGTAAAAATGAAGAGGTGAGAGAAATGTAACCAGTGGGATTGTAGCATGGCATACATGAAGAAAAGATGTGCCAGCAACTCCTTGCTGGAAAAAGGACAGAAGTCATGGATGAACCTGACTTGCACTGTGCCTGACTTGAACTATGCCATGAGCTTGTTTGCTGTGTTTTTCCAAATTACATCCATGGTGGGACACAAAATTAGCTCAAAATGTAAACTGGGGCCATGGGACCCCTTACCCTCTTCTCAGGGTAAGAGATCTTGCCATGTTGTGCCTTGGAAGGACTCTAGGGTAAGGAAGTGGAACACCAAAAAGGTGTTTCCAAAATGTCTTTCAGAGCTAGAGGGCTGCATGACATAACTTGCAGTGTGCAGTGGCCGGAGAAGCTTAGGGGGCAGCAGATTAAGAAGAAGTGTGCTACAGTGTGCACCTCTGGCCATCACTGTGTTGTGTGTGCTGATGAAAAGCAATTACATCCATGAAATGCCAAGAGACCTGGGGTGAATAGACTTTGAAGGAATAAATGGCAGCCCTTTACAACAGCTTTAGATTTGTCCCTTTCTCTTTGGCTGTCATTTATGCCTCATTCTTTATGTGAACTATAAAACTAGGATTAAATTTAAATCAGCTACTTTTTTCTATATTGAATTTTCTTTCTAATGAAGGGTTTAAATGTGTTAGCTCAAATACAGTCCTGCTGCGCTCTAATGAAGACAGTGAAGCTGAACAGTGAAGCAACTGGCCCTACTGCAATTCAAATAACATCTTCTTTGTATTCTTCCTAAAAAATGTGACCTTTGATGAGACATTTACTTGAGTAACCAGGTAACAGAATTATTTTTATCAGTTCCATGACTCCTTTCCGATATTTTAAAATTTAAAAAAAGTTTTTTTAAAAATTTAAATGCATACTTAAATAACTAGAATGCCTGAAAGAAATGCTTAAATATGTATGCTATAAATTTGAATAGCTAAACTATTTGATTCTTTTTTTTTTCTTTCTTTTTTTGCTTTAATTTTGGAAGATTGCAATTTGTATTTTTAAAAGCGTAAAGAGATTCAAAAATACTTTGTGTGAGTTTAATATCTATATGCTTACTTCTGAGTACAACAGATGACAAAAAACACTGGCTTAATTTTCATGTCTTGTCTTCTTGTTACTTTTCTTCAGAATTTATTTAAAGTTTCTTCTTTTGTCAGGTGCTAATTAAAGCTGAAATATAGTGATTGGAGACCTCTAAAATCCCCATTTCTTATTACATGTAGTGGAATAGTTGAAGCAGAAAAGTGGACATGGTTTCCTTTTGAGTTCTAATAGCCAACATTCAAGGACTAAAGAGCCTTGATGAGGAAAGTAGCATTAAATGACATCCTGGAAATTACTTATAATTAACCAAAAAATAAAGAAAAAATATCCATAGGTAAAATAAAAGACTATCTGTGTAAGTGTATATAATAGATAGGAAAACAAAATTATATGGGGCCAGTAGAACTATGAAATCTGCAAGTGTAAATCTTGCAAACCCTAACATTTGAAATTGAAGAATTGAACGAATGACTTACTGAAATATATGAAACAAAATTGATGGGCCAGATGTTTCTCTCACTATAGGCTGCAGCAGTATGGTTATAATTATGTGACATCAGGCAAAGCAAAATAAATTGAAGAGAGGTCAGGCAAGCTTTGTCTCTCACATTTTTTTCAGCTTACCTTGTAGTTTATGTGTAAAAACTTGACTCACAAAATAAAGCTTGCTAGACACGTTTGGTGAAACTCAGACGTGTTCTGTAGAGATCAAAATGTATCAGTATGGTCTCTAATCCTTAGATGTCTTTTCAAACACCTAATCTATCTTGTTCTCTCCTTTTATTCAGGAGAGACATGGGGTTGGGATTAGGCTTTTTCTCAGCTTTCCATACAAAGAAACTCAATCTGGTCCTATGGCTTCTGTCTTGGGAGGCTATGTGAATTAGCAGAAGGCGGTATGAAGCTCATGTAGTAGTAGCAATGTAAAACTATTCCTTGCATAAAATTCAAGCATTTTGATCCAGTGGAGAATGAAGTAATATAAAATTATTGAAACATGGAATCACTGAGGTGGGAAAGAACCCCTGGAAATTGTCTGGTCCAAACACCTTCTCACAGCAGGGTCATCTAGTACAGGATGCCTAGGGCAGTGGCTATTTGAGTTTTGAATATCTCCAAGGATGGAGTCTCCACAATCTCTCTGGGAAAACCTCTTTTATCACCCTCACAGTAAACAAGATTTTCTTATGTTTTGAAACAGATTTTTCTTGAATTGAATCCATAGCTCAATGCCATCACATGGGATAAAGGATATGTAAAGGAGAAAACCTTCTAACTCCCAGCTCAGCTGCTTAGAATGAGGATGATGAGGGATGGGACAGTGTTGCCCCAGTCACAGCAAGGTGGATGTCATTGCTGGAGCTCTGCCTTTATGACCACACAGCATCCTTTTTGTGTTTACACACCAGGAGGGTTCCTGTTGAGCAGAGCTGGGCCTACACTCTTCCTTTGAGAGCTTCTCTCCCTACCATTACCTCACATACAGGACCACTTATGAAGATGGGTAGCCAGCATGCTGAAAGTGGTGCTCCAAGTAACGTAGCATGTTACTAATTGCCTGGCTTTGTGGTTGCACAAGACAAGCAGGGATATTTACCCTCAGCAGGGTAGGAGTCTTACACTTTCACTAGAAGCCTGCATTACGATTCAAGTGAAGTTTTTGCAGATGGTCAGTTATAAAAGGAAGTTCAGTTTTTGTGTGTATTGGGCTACTGGCTCTTCTCTGCCTTCTTGCATATAAGATGTCAGTAGGTTGAACTTCTCCCAGAAACAGGAGCAATCACTTTTGTCAAGCTAACAGTGAAACCTGTTCTCACCAGTTCCCACTCCAAAATGTTCTATTTTGTTTGTAACCATTCCATACAGCTAAAAGGAATATGATGGAAAATATTTCAAAAAGAAAAAGAGGATGGGAAAAAACATGCAGGAGAAATTTTATGTCTGAAGTAGGTTCAGGAATTACCTATTTTAGGATAAGTTAATCTAAGTCAGGCAATTCAAATCAGCTGTTGGAGAAGTTCCTCTTGTGACCATCTTTACACAGCTGAAAATGATTTCTCAACAAATAACATTTTCCACCTACACTAGGCAAACTGTGTTTATCCTGTTTGCAAACTTCACAGACAGAAGCATCTGTTAAACTCCTTTCTTTGTGTGTGTGCTCTTCAACTCATACAAAAACAGCTTAGTCCTCAACATGGCAAAGTGAGAGATGGCTGTGGTGTTTATCCTAGTCTCTGATCAATGCAATACCTTTATTGTGCTGACAGCAGCCAACTTTGCTTTGATTAATGTAAATGCTAGTGTCTGATAGCCTTTTGTAGGTTGCAACCTAAAACTTGGAGAACTGTTACAAAACCATTTCTCCTGTTTCCCGTTTCTTTGATCAGTTCAGTAAAAGCCTATACCTATGACAGGTAAAATAGCTACTGAAAAGCAGATCTAGACGAATTCTTACCAAGCAGGGCTAAACATAGATCTCCTTACATTTATTTTTGTTTGCCTCTTCCCATAACATGGTTCACATGATTCCCTTATATACTATGTTGCAATGGGGTTATCTGAATTGGACTGTTGGAATCCTCAAATCTACATTTAGCAGCTGCTGAGAAATAACATGGAAGATCAGATAAGCTCTGCCAATGCTACCTCTAGGGAAAAGCTTTCACTTGTTTTCTGTGATGATAAATTTGTTAGAGAATGAGTAATAAATGTACTTATCTATTATAGATGTGCAGAGTGATGGATCACTCAAATATCCTTCCCAAAAGGGACAATTTCATTGAATCTTTGTTTTAAATAGTTTAATTATAGAACTGCTGTATTTCTCACATAGGTTTTGCTGTAGGCCCATTCTTCCAGACCATATATTCTTAGTGCTGTTTTTTTATGTGTATGTTTTTATACGTAATTTATACTAATGAAACAAGGCATGTGCAAGCACAATCCCTCAGCCTGAATGCATGCCTCCACTATTAACTTTTAAATCCACGCCAAGATTGAGCCCAATTTGACAACACGATTACAAATAGCAAGTTCTTACAAGTTCATGAAAAGTTGTGGAAGGCAAGAGGCAGCTTTGTATCCATTGAAGAGAAGTTTGTTTTGGAATTAGCTTGGCACAAGTTGTCGGATGTCAGAGAAAGTAACATAGACAAACAACCCCCATGCACCTGGGTGTAATTAATTCTGCTGCATGTAGTTTTAATTGTGTATTTCCAGCTTTACATAAGCATATTTACAAACAAAGTTGTGGTGTGGGTATGAATATGAGAGAACTAGATTATTCTAATATGTTATTCTATCTTGCATGATTCTCTTTGGTCTTTCACATGACTGACCCAAATACCATTTTTTTTTTCTCTAATTACTTTTCACAGTTTTTTTTTTTTTTTAAACGTAGTGTCTTGTTTATGCTTTGGCTCCAAGTTTGTTTGATTGTAATTTAAGGATTTTTATATTAACTTTTTCCTCTGTGATTTTTAATGTTCATGCTTTTTTCCATCTACATTGATTTCAGTGCCAACTTACAACCAAAGTTACAAATGAAATGGAACTGGAAGCAAGCTTAAAAGTGTCAGAGTGGAGCCTTCTAGATGATAATATTGGAGCAAATCTATTAAATTGTAGCTTTTTGAATTTAGAAATTAGAGATTTGGGGTCTAGATTTTCAAAGACGTTTAGATGTAGAGTTTAGCGATATGGTTTAGTGGAGGACTTGTTAGTGTTAGGTCATAGGTTGGACTAGGTGATCTTGAAGGTCTCTTCCAACCTAACGGATTCTGTGATTCTGTGATTCTGTGAAATGGTAAACTCTAAGTCTGTTCCAGATACATTAATAGATATTTAGTTATTTAATTGTTCCTGGCTTGTATCCTTTCTAAAAATCATCTGACAATGTAATGTTCTCCTCAACGGTTATCTGCCACAGACATGAGATATTACTGAATTAATCAAGGAAATGGGAACACTGGTTTTGTAACAACAACAATATTATAAGGATAAACTAGCACTGAGTGTATTTTACACGTGGGATTTCTGCTTCCAGGCAGAATTTTTCTTATTGACCTTCTCCTCCAGCACTGATGATTTTATGAGATAGGACTCATGCTTTTATAAGATAGGAAATGATCTTCTTCATTCAAGTATCTATGGATATCATTGCTGCAAGACATGCAACAAACGTATATTTGATATGTAGATAAGCATACAGCTCTGTCTCATCAATCTAAAGGCATAGGTATCAACAGGATTTGGACTGAGCCCAGTTTGGGAAATGTTTCTCTTTCACCAAACTCCTTTGACCCTTCAAGGTCCAGAATATAAACTTGGAAAGAATAAGACAAGGTTAGGTTGTGATTTTCTATGATTTTTTAAGAAATAGAATTATAGTAAGGTAGAAGTAATATGACTAAATGGAGAACAGAGGGGACAAATCCAACCAGTATGTGAGCTTGTCTAGGCTAAATGTGGCAATGCCTATCCTCTAACCTAGATGTTGACTTTTCTGTCCTCCTGTCCGTGCCTCCTGAGCAGAATCCAAAATCCAGAATTCCAACTAATGTTGCAAAGAGGTAAAGGCTATAGAAAAGCAATAAAAGCCAAGAGAAAATAAATACTGAGCTGCCTCATACTTCCCAGTGGGAAATGCTAAAATCCAGGGTTTTGCATGGCACAGCCTGGTAAGAATAAGGTTCCCTCCTGACTGATGAAATATGACTTTTGTACCACTGTCTAGCAGGCCTGGACAATGACTCCTGGACATGGTGGCTCAATGAATGCTCCATTTTCTTCTTGGAGAGGCAGGTGCCAGAGCCGCCTCTGTCACAGTCACAGCTCTTTTATGAAAGCTGATGCCTTTGGTGAGCTCTAGGCATTATTTAAACACTACTTTGAGATCAGGCTCCTCAGCTTCAATCTGCTTAGTTTCAGGATCCTAATAAAGCTTAGATGCAAACTAAGTAGATCTGTTAAAGGGAGCTCTGGGCATACACAGTGGAGGAAATAACAGCTACTTGCATAACTTAAAAGTCAAGAAAGGAGGGACACAGTGGGACAGGGTAGGCCTGCCATTGAGTGAGGCTTTCTGGGTTGTTTTCTTGGGACCAGGCACTGGAAAATATGTATTTTTTCTGTTGTGCATGTATGCACATGTGCACATATATGCATATAGACATATATACATATAGACATATATACACACACATACAAACATATTCAGCAGTGCCAAAACATAGGCCTGAACTATGGAAGTCAACTGCCTTGTCAAACTGTTAGAGCAGCCCATGGTGTGGTTTTGACCTGGGCAAATAAATATTCTCCTAAACAATTTCTAGGCATGGTTCAAGAATAAATACAAGCCCAGGGGCCATTACCAACAGGTGAGTAATCTGTCGATTCTGTTTGGATGTGTTGGTTTTGTGCTGGGGGATTGAAGAGTTTAATGGGATGGGCATGGGTGTCCAGTCAATGCCACGTGGCCTCTAGGCCAAAGAACATGGTCTGGCACTGTTTAGTCTGCTAATATAGATGTAGACTAAACATTTTTTTTTTTGGATTTCCCTTCCCTTCCCTTCCTTTCCCTTCCCTTCCCTTCCCTTCCCTTCCCTTCCCTTCCCTCNTCCCTTCCCTTCCCTTCCCTTCCCTTCTCCTCTTCCCTTCATTTGACTCTCTTAAAAATGTGTAAAAATATTTTCATCAGTCACTCTTTCTGGACATTATCAAACTTATTTAAATAAATCTATTATATCTCTTATTATAAATCTATTGGAAATACAAATATATATTAACTCTTCTGAATAATAGTTAATGAAGCACTTTACTATTACTGTCCTCAGGAGGACAACTGAACTAATGAATGATGGTACTTTTAACTAGTGCAGTTACAAGTAAATGGACTTAAACAAGTAGGAGTAAAAAGCCAGATTGCAGGCAGTGAGCTGCCGTTGCAAGATTTGTACTAGCTGGTAAGAAATACAGCTAGCTAATGTGAGGTGAATGGCAAGAGAAAGAAGTAGCAAGAGATGAGAAAATTAAAAATAAAGAGAAAATGCAGAGAAAAATCTCCACTCTTATCTGAAATGTTGGGTGGACAGGACAAGTAGTATGTTTCATGTGAAAACAAAACAAAGGAAAACAAAACAAAAACATCCTGAGGATCTTCTGTTTTCATTCTTTTCTGGGTGGGGAAATCATCATCCAAAAAGCTAAATCAGACTTTTTGTTGAAGTATTATTGACAGTTTTTGTTTCAACAGAGTGCATTTCTATAGAGTGGAAATTTTTTTCCCCTTCAAAAGATCTTAGGAATTTCCCCTTGAGAGAAACAGAACACATGCCATTGACTTTCATTTTCATTGTGTTTATACATGGTCTGCTAGTCTTCACTTCAAACACTGTTCATTATATTGAGCTATCAGATCTCATTCCTGGTGAATGCAATTCTCTGCACTTAAGAGAGAAGCACAGAACAAAAATGTTAGCACTAATGGTAATTTTTAAAAGAAATTACTTTAATTTGCAAGAATTTAAAATAATAAAATAGAATACATGAGAATCTCAGACTTCTTATGTGCCATCAAAGAAGTTCCTACAACACCAGACACCAAATGATTCCACATTTTTCTCAACTAGATAAATTGTTCTGCTCTTTAGTGATACAACTATTGAGCCAACAGAACTGCCAATACTAGGGAAAAGGATTTGGCCCCGTCCAAAACTTCATTTTACTTTAATAGGGTGGACTACTACTGGACACGATTTGAAGACTGAGGTTTCTGGAAAACTGCAGAACTGGGGGTATTCATTCTGTCTGTTGGACTTGGACTTTGGATGGACTTCACAGAATGTGAGACTTAAAAGGACATTTCTTAGAGACTAATATGAAAATCGTTGTTATCTCTTGTATTAATATGCCAGTGTTGCAATTGTTTTGTTGGACAGTTAGATAAGATGGTTTTAAGGTTCTAATTGTGTATTCAGTTACTCCCTCAGCCTTTAATGGTGTGAATTCAAGACCTACTCATGTCCATTATCTCAATGATAGAAACACTGGGAAAATTCTGGCATTGCATTTTTTTGACAAATATTTCCTTAGACTGGTGCTGCACGAAGCAGACATAGTCGGGAAACAAGAATGAAAAGAAACATCATGGATTGATGGAGGAATATTTTTGGTTTCTTCTTCTGTTTTGAAACAAACTACTCCAGATGACTGAAGAATATTGGAAAGCTTGAGGCTAGTAGGCTTGAGGGCTTTGTGAGCAAACAGTCTAATCCAGTAGTTAAGAAACGGAAGTGAAGCATGTAAACCTGCTCCATCACAAGATCTACTTGAAGTCTATGCCCTTGCATTTGAGAGTACCCAGGGCAGCCCAGGGCAAAAACAAGGCATGAGTGCACTTCTAGGAGATGAGGTAGACCCTTAAGTAGAAGGTGGCTGTAGTCTTTGAATTAAAAATTTGAAATTGGCACAGTTTTTTGAAGGAATATACACCCTTCCCACTTTATCTTCAGCCAGTTAGAAACTGTTGCTTGGCAAAGAGTTGAAAACAGTTAGGAGGAAGAAAAGTAGATGTTGTTTTGTCTTCAGATTTACTCATATTATCCTCTTGACCTTTTACGTTTGGTCTCATGGTTTTATGAACTACAGAAAAGGAAAGAAGAATAGGAAGGATGATGTGTTCAGCCTCCTCTGTGTGAGACTGTTGCATGTAGAGAACTACACCTCTTCAGACTGGCCCTTTAATGTTAAATGTTTGAAAGCATAATTTGCTGGCTTGGTTTATGATTCTTGATAGTTATAATTTTTTATTTGCATAGTGATGACATGGAGGAAACTGGATGATAAATTAGGGTCCTATCTGTGGTTGGTTCAATGTGAACAGGAAGAATAAAGTCACCAACCTAAAGGTTTTTTAAGTGAGAGAACAGAAGATACAAGTTATAACTCTGGAGGAAGAAGATGTTCTTTCTTTCATGGTTATTTTGGGTTGTGTGTAGTAGAGGAGATTGCTTTATAATGAACAAAACTCTATACAAACAAAACTAGTATCTGCAGAATGGCAAGTTTATGCTTGTGTCCGCTGGCAGAAACAGTAGTTCCAAAGAAAGGAAAAACTTACTATAAAAATGTTTCCTAAGTTGGGATGCCTTTGTCAGCAGCAATAATAACAGAGGATATAGGAAGACAGAATTTACATGAAAGCTTTTAATTAAAACCAAATGCATATTTATAATTATTTCCTGATCTTCATGACAATCTATAATTTTATTTTTTTCATCAGTGAAGTAAAGGAAAAGATGGATTTTGCTTACCAATTTAACAAAATAAGTTGCTCCTTACTCTGATTTACCAATGTTCTTTTATTTATAGAAAATACCCACTTTGTAATTTCAATGGTTGGTGCTATGTTTTAGCCTTACATGGGTTTTATACAAAGGAAGAGGCTGGGTATTCATTTTAGGAACACTTCTAAATTCATCAGTTTACATTTGATCTTACCTGTAACCTGTCTCTACATCTTTTCAGAGATATAAACAACATGACAGATTTTGTAAAGCGCTTAGTACATTTTCATTCCAATTGACATTGGAATGAATGACATGAATTGACAATTGACATGAATCACCCATCTAGTCAATCAAGGGAAACCACCCATCTAGTCGATCAAGGGAAGCCAGCTGATGTGATCTTTTTGGACTTCAGCAAAGCTTTTGATACAGTTTCCCATAGTATCCTGCTGGACAAAATGTCCAGCATACAGCTAGACAAAAACATCATACGATGGGTGAGCAATTGGCTGACGGGCAGGGCTTAAAGGGTTGTGGTAAATGGGGCCACATCAGGCTGGTGGATGGTCACTAGTGGGGTCCCTCAAGGCTCCATTTTAGGGCCAGTCCTCTTCAATGTTTTTATAAACGACTTGGATGTTGGACTAGAAGGAGTTTTGAGCAAATTTGCCGATGACACCAAACTTGGAGGAGTTGTAGACTCAGCTGAGGGTGGAAAGGCCTTGCAGAGAGATCTGGACAGATTGGAGAGCTGGGCAATCACCAACCGCATGAAGTTTAATAAGAGCAAGTGCCGCGTCCTGCACCTGGGACGGGGCAACCCTGGCTATACGTACAGACTGGGCAATGAGACGCTGGAGAGCAGCCCCGCAGAGAGGGATCTGGGGGTTGTGGTTGACAGCAAGTTGAATATGAGCCAGCAGTGTGCCCTGGCAGCCAGGAGGGCCAACCGTATCCTGGGGTGCATCAAGCACGGCATTGCTAGCCGGTCGAGGGAAGTGATTGTCCCGCTCTACTCTGCGCTGGTGCGGCCTCACCTTGAGTACTGTGTGCAGTTCTGGGCACCACAGTACAAAAAGGATGTAAAACTGCTGGAGAGTGTCCAGAGGAGGGCGACGAAGATGGTGAAGGGCCTAGAGGGGAAGACGTATGAGGAGCGGCTGAGGTCACTTGGCCTGTTCAGCCTGGAGAAGAGGAGGCTGAGGGGAGACCTCATCGCAGTCTACAACTTCCTTGCGAGGGGGAGTGGAGGGCCAGGCGCCGACCTATTCTCCTTAATCACCAGTGATAGAACCCGCGGCAATGGTGTCAAGCTGAGGCAGGGGAGGTTTAGGCTAGACATCAGGAAGAGGTTCTTCACTGAGAGGGTGGTTGCACACTGGAACAGGCTCCCCAGTGAAGTAGCCACTGCACCAAGCCTGTCTGAATTTAAGAGGCGTTTGGACTGTGCACTTAGTCACATGGTCTAAAATTTTGGGTAGACCTGTGCAGTGCCAGGAGTTGGACTCGATGATCCTTATGGGTCCCTTCCAACTTGGGATATTCAGTGATTCTGTGTGATTCTGTGACATGGACTACTGAGTCTTTGGAAGAAGAGTGCTGTCTTGTAGTCAGCTAAAGTACAATTTTGAAGTTTTTTTGGACTGAACCCAGCTTTTTTTTTTTTTTAATTTTATTTTTACTTTTTGTGGAAAAGGGTCCTCTGTTTCAAAGACTTCCAATTTGGAGTTAGTCATAGCTCAGGGGAAAGCATGCTATTTGCTGAAACAGCAATATGTGCCAAGGCACAAATATATGCCACCTTTTCTGGTATTGTAAAGGCTTTTGAAAAGGTCTCCCATTTAGATATTAACCAGAACAAATGCTGCTTAAACAATGCATTGCGACAAGGTCACTGTCTTGGGTGATTGGACTGTGGTCAAATTAGTATGAGGAGCAGCTGAGGTCCCTTGGTTTGTTCAGCCCAGAGAAGAGGAGACTGAGGGGAGGCCTCATGGCGGCCTGCAGCTTCCTCATGAGGGGAGTGGAGGGGCAGGCGCTGATCTCTGCTCTCTGGTGACAGCGACAGGACCCGAGGGAACGGCACGGAGCTGTGACAGGGGAGGGTCAGGCTGGGTGTTAGGAAAAGGTTCTTCAATGAGAGGGTGGAACAGGCTCACCAGGGAAGTGGTCATAGCACCGAGCCTGCCAGAGTTGAAGAAACACTTGGACAGTGCTCTTAGATGTAGGGTCTGATTTTTGGGTGGTCCTGTGTAGAGCCAGGAGTTGGACTCGATGATCTTTGTGAGTCCCTTTCAACTCAGGATATTCAATGATTCTATGATTCTATGAAAGAACTGCAATGCAAAAAGAGAGAAAAAAATATTCTAGTATAAAACACTTTTTTTTTTTTTTTTATCCAATGTGCTTCCCCTCCAAGTCCACAAACCAGCTTTTCTCCAGCAATGTAAAGTTTTAAAGAAATGAACAGATGCAAAGACTTGACGTCACCTAAGTTGAATGAAATGAAATAGAAGGTCTGTCTTTATGTAATGAAATCAAGGCAGACAGAAATAGGAAGCAAATTATTGACTAATAAGGTCACAGTTTGTGCTGGGGAGCCTACATGCTTTGTGCAGAAGTTTCTATCCTTGCTATGTCAGTGTAAAGGATTTCTTTACACCTTGGTGTTCAGGGAGTTTCTCACTGTGTGTTAGAAGAAATGGTAAACATAAATTAACAGAAACATTTTACTGAGTTTAATTTTCTACTCCATGATATGGCTGAAGACACAGTTAAAATCTTTTTTGAATTCAGAGAGAATATGACCACAAATAGCTATTATTTTTAATTATTTGGACAGGATAATTTATCACAGTCCTGAGAAAGAGTGAGCTCCGAGGCATATTTTGAGTCAAATATTCTCTGAAGAAAACATTTTCTAGGGTATCAAGACAGTGCTCTGTGCCAGACATTTTCATGGCATAGCGAATTCCACTGATGGTTTCCAGCAAACTCACAAGTCACTGCATGGGGATATAGTTTTGATCCACAGTTCTTCAAACCTCTGCTCAAGGTGTTGAGGGGCTATGAAGTACTGTCAGGCCCTGCAAATAGCCCATAAGGGGTATTTGGGATTGCAGTTCCATTTCTTAGCATTCCCTTCCATAACTGTATTATGCTTAGCCACAACCTAACCCCTGGAATGTATTTAGATGCCTGTTCATACCCGTATATATTTGTATTTATATATGTATATATATGGATATGCATGGATAAGGATTTCTATCACTGAGTAGAGACATCTAAGTTACAGGTCTTCTGACTGAAAGCTCATTGAATAGATGACAGAGAAAACTAAGCACTTCAGAGGGTGTTTTAATGCACCTAACTTTTCTTGTTGAAAGCTTCCCTCTGTATCAACTTCTGCAGCAATTTTTTTTTTTTATAGAAGAATTCCTGACCACTGTCTACTTCTATTCTTTTATTTTGCTTTACTGTAGTGTGATATTTTCATCCTCTGCAATGTTTCCTGTTTTCATTGTAATGGTTATGAAATTATCAATTCTGCAAAAGTTTATGTGTAATCATATGTTATGGGACAGTTTCCCCAAATGTGGAAGCAGCAGTTTCCAACTATTTATGTGAAAATGTTTACTTTATTTAAGAGTTTAATACTTCTGCACAGGCTCTTGGGAGTCATTCCTGCCTGAGTTTATAGAGAAGCTTATATTCTGGGTGTTGCAGTCAGGACAGTATATCTATGCATGGTGCTGAGGTGGAAAAACAAGGGGTTGGTGGAATGGCACTGAGTCTGTGAGTGGGAACTAGGTGGTGGCAGGCAGCAGGGAGTCCTGGGCTGGGGGAGCTGATGAAGAAAACAAGCCCTATCATGAATGTTCTGGTACAAGAGTGAGATGAAAGTATGGAGGTAGGATGTGCATTTGGGGATTTGCTGGGAGGATCTCAGGAAAGGAAGAGTGGAGTGGTGGTTGCTTCTGTGTTTTCACCAGGCTGGCATAGAATGGGCACCTACAACCAGGGCTCTCTTTGCCACCTCTGATGGCTATATATGCAGTGGAAGCTTAGAGATTTAGAAAATGCAAATTTGATAAAGAATACAAACCACTTGATGTTTCAAAGAAGAACAAAAAATGACCTTATTTTAATAAAAGGCATGAAGTGGCCTTATGCATTGTATGAAAAGACACCGTTTGATTTGCATCTGCATTTTGATCACTTTCAGGTACAAAGCAATTGTAAATCCCATGGACATCCAGACCTCCAGTGCAGTGCTATGGACCTGTGTTAAAGCCATTGCCATCTGGATAATCTCCATGCTCCTGGCAGTTCCTGAAGCGGTGTTCTCTGAACTGGCCCATATCAATAACACAGATAATGCCACTTTCACAGCATGCATACCATACCCCATGAAGGATGACATGCACCCGAAGATCCATTCTGTGCTGATTTTCCTAGTGTATTTCCTTATCCCTCTTGCCATTATTAGTATCTACTACTGTCATATTGCAAAGAGTTTAATAAAAAGTGCCCACAACATCCCTGGAGAATACAGTGAACATTCCAAAAGACAGGTAAGCAATTTGCTATTTACTTCCCAACAGCAGATTTATGCACTGTGTGCACTTATAAATGAAAGCACAAAAACTTTCACTTCCAAATTGTTGGATTTTGCAGAGGATTAGCTCAGTTTCCACATGTATGAGCTAAGCCTAGGATTATTTGAAAAATCTTGTTTTCAAAATTACTCAGTATTAGGCCAAGTATGTAAACAAATATGGGGGGAAACATAAATTCAATGTCATTAAGGCATATTCCTAAAAAGAAATGGGACTGGTGTATGTGTAAGAATGTGTTGATAGTGTAACCATTGCTTGTGTTCTTACTGGCTTCGCCTCTCTCTATATGCAACCATTTGGGGAAGAAATCTTACGCGAACTTTTTGAGAATTCTCCCTATTTTATTTGTGCTTGGAAATGAAAAAAAACTAACATAGGAAGGTATATTTTTCCTTAGGGGCTCTGAGGCTCTTCCCAGACCAAGGAATGCTGAAAATATCAACACAGAGCATGAATTGATTATTTTTTGGCTTTCTGAGTAGATCTTGCTTGGATACAATCCTGAGCTAACAATGAAACTTTTCTTAATAGCCTTTCTATTATAGCTGTTACAGAAATTTCAGTATAGATTCTGTATACCTTTGAGACTGCATTTTAACAGCCAGCTTCCCTGTAAAGTGTATCAAGCAATAAGATAGCAACAGGCTGTTCATTAATAGGAACATTTATATACGAACCACAGCTTTTGCAGTAAAAGTGCCTCAACCAGTTTACAAACACACTAGCATATGCTCATTAAAACAATTTGGAAGGATTTTCTCTGTTAATATTGTAGAAAATACCTCTATACTCCCTGAGATCTCTTTGAGTATATAGAGCATACACATTCTTTGAAAAAGAAAGACCACATTCCCTCATGTCCTTTTTGCTCAGCATTTCATTTCTACTCTAGTCTGTTTCTTGTCAAAATGCATACATATTAGCACTTCATGTATTATTTTATTTTCCTGTGAAATATAGAGAGCCTTTTGGCTGAACCCTCAGGATGAAAACAATATTTAATTTATATCACATTTCTGAACTCACATGTATTTTCAAAATTAAAACATATTATTTTCATTCTACTTAGGTATTTTTTTGTTTAATCTATGAGACTCTGAAGAGTAGAAAAATCCAGTGTACTTACATATCTCCCAGCAAGAGAAAGTAGATTAAGACTATTGCTATCAACTCGAGTTTCTTCAGGCAATAGCTAAAAAGTTTATTATTCACACAATACCTCTGCACCTTTTAGTCTGCTGTTGTCATCAGCTCCAGTGCAAATCCTACCAAATTGAAATGGTAGAGTTTTCCCATGCTTTGTGAACCCCCCACTTGTTTTTGTTTAGATGGAACTGAGAAAACTGTACTTACAGATTTATTCCACAGATTTTCAAACCCTGTTAAAAAAAAAAAATCACTTGATTTTTTTTCAGGTCAAATTTGATATCAAATTGAGCAAAGCCAGAAAACTTTCATGTCTCTGTGAAACTTTGGTACCTCACATACATAATAAATCCGGGAGGAATATTTAGAAAGTTTCTACCTCCCTTTGGTACCTTCCATCTGGCCAGTTTCTCTCCACCTCTCAGTTTTGGGACCACTGTGTAGGCTCATTTCCTCTCAGCTCTTTAGCCACTCTAAATATCTACATTGTAATCCAATTATACTTTAGCACTGGAATTAAGGTATATTTCCTTCAAGTCATTATTGAAGATTGACCAAGCCTTTCAATTTACCCTGGAATTAAGATTAAGATAATTCAGAGTGTGCGATGCACCATTTTGCTAGTTTCCATAGGAGGGAGGTGCAAGCTGAGGCATTTCAGGCGAAATAATGGGACGTAAGTACCATCTTATGGCTGAAACCCTAGGTGTCAGACTTGCAATGTCTCTTTATTTCAAAACCAACAGTTTCTAAATAGCTTTCTAACTAAAGCTAAGTTTCAAGCCAAGTACTGACATCTCATCAGAAAATGTCATATTTCATGGCATCCTTTGGTGAGTGCTTTCAGGCTATACACCAATGCATACCTGGGTCATGAATTGCTCTTGCTTCATATATCACATAGAAAGAGCAACCTTCTGTAACTGCAAACAGCTAGGATCTTTCACTGTAAGTTAACTGAAAGTGGCAAAGGAAAGTAAATGAGATAGAAAAAGTAATTCAGCCCCCGAAGGAAGTATTTTTACTGGTCTTATTTAAGATAATTGTTAAAGTTAATATAAAGTGAAATGCTACATGTTTTAATTGTCTGTTATGCAAAGCAGTTCTATTCATTGTTGTTCATTTGGGTTCTCTTCATCTTTTTAGATGGAAACTCGGAAACGTCTGGCAAAAATAGTTCTAGTTTTTGTTGGCTTCTTTGCTATCTGTTGGTTTCCTAACCATGTACTATACATGTACCGGTCTTTTAATTACAATGAGATTGATTCATCAGTAGGGCATATGGTTGTTACCTTAGTTGCCCGAGTACTAAGCTTCTGCAACTCTTGTGTCAACCCATTTGCACTGTATTTTCTCAGTGAGAGTTTTAGAAGACATTTCAACAACCAACTTCGCTGCAGGAGGAAATCTCAGCAAGAGAGATCTGCCAGTTACTCGCGCAACTCTTCTGCCGTTCAAATGACTTCCCTGAAAAGTAATGCCAGGAACACAGTGACTAGTGTAACACAACTGAATGGGCACAACTTGAAACAAGAAATGTCATTATGATTTAATAGGTGTGATTTTTGACAGTGTGGAACAAATTTGAACTTTTTCTTCGTGGTTTGTAACTTGGTTTTGGCTCTTACATGCTTAGACCATCTAAACAGAGGATCTGCTAAAGTCTGTCCAATATGAAGTTATTTCTCATCTAGTTTTACTTTTAGAAAGAAGTAAAGAGTGTATCTTATTGAGAAGACAAAGCTGACTGGCTTCATATTGTATGTTAAAGGGGATGATAGTATATACTTAACATATAAGAAAACAAAATAGTGGTGTGAATATTAGTGTAGCTTATCTAATGCTTGAAAAAGTATAGATTTTCCGATCTCAAAAATATGTATTTTTAAGTAAGTGAATATTCATCCAGGCTTATGTCTTACTTTAATAGATTGTTGCATGATATTAGCTGTGCTGTTTGTACAAGCATTTCTCATTAAGACTTGTAGGCATTTTTGGACCAATTAAGGGGCCATTCAAAGGCATAGATTCTAGTTTCAGATAAAAAATATTAAAGTATCAAGTGCCAGATCTTTACCTCATTTAAATCTGCCTTGTTTATTCACTTTGGCAGATATACAGATGAGAGTTTACTTTTTGGGGTATTTGTTTACTGTTTAGAGGTCATAAGTTTATCTGTTAAAATTACAATTTTGTCAAGAATAACAACTCAAAAGAAAAATGTTGAGTGTGACATGCCGGTTTTCTAGAACTCATTGCCTGAATCCTCATTTCTCTGATTTGTTAATTCTGCAACATCATTGGTTTAGAGTGTCTACATGCTTTATATTTACTATGACTAACAGATCTTGCTGATATCACCACATTGCTAAGAAGGACACTAAATGTCATGGAGTGGCTGAACATTCATAAAAGTAAAGTTCAGAGTGGCTTTTTCAAAGAGGGTCTGTGGCAAGGCTTCCTATGGCTACCATAAACTTAAAGCAATATTAAAATTAAAAAGCAATAATAAGATTCTTCAAAAACTAATTGGCTTGGGGACCAAGTCTAATTTAGGATATTTATGACCAGGAAGTTAGGTACTCACGCTTGTGTCTGTACTAGTGTTTGAGCTGAAACTAGAGGTACTCCTTTAAAATGAATTTCTCTGTCATCATCTCTGAGCTTCAGTTTGTATCTCAGAGCAGTCTCATAGTGTAGAACCCAGATCACTTCCAGGCAAAACCAAACTGAAGGATGCCCTGCAGAAACACACCTAACGTTCTCCAACCGTTAATGATCATCCATCCCATGGGACCAGACAAGCTCTAGTCTGAAATAATGCCCAAGTGATGAAACATGACCAACAGCTAGTATTGGTTGCTCAGTCCTCTTGCACACACTGTTCACCAGTCTAAACAAAGCTTAAATACTGTTGAAAATCTCACCTTTAAAAGACACTTCTTTTCCTGAAGACCCTTGTGCATAAATAGCCAATGCACTTCTAAAAATTCGATCTGGGCTGCCTATAAGAAGGTTTTACAAAGGTTTTTTGTGATTCATTCCAGTGCCATGGTCAATGCACACCATTTTGTTGTTAGAGAAAGAGCTGTTCTTTGTCAGTATTCGCAGGAGGATATTTTCAGAGTACTTGAGTGCAGAGCTGGGATTAAAACAGCAGGGAATGGTGAGCCAGGCTGTGCTTACTGTCATGTCCAGAACACATCTGCTGGGACAGCTTACTGGCCTATCTGTTCATTCATAGCTCTCTACTGGGAGACCTTTTACAAGGTTTGCAAAGCTGCTCTTCATACCACAAAATGGAAAGTGGTTCAGCTTTAAAACTCTTCATTTATTTTTAGGACTTTTTTTCTTGTTTTCTTTTTTTTTTTTTTTTTTTTTTTTCTTTTTAAAGCTGAATCAGCTCACAGGTCAAAACAGGTAGTCGAGTAGAAACAACGACTGAAGTTTGTTGTTGCAAAAAGTCATGTAAGGGCATCTATATAAAAGTTTCTAAACTGTAACATGGCTGCACCAGCTCTTGGTGAAAGAGCTGATGGAATAGGAGCTGATTCCCCCCTTACACAGCTGTGTGCTGTCATTCTCCATGCCATGTGAGATATTAGCTGGGACATGGTCTGTTCTGGGTCTGAGCTCCAGAGAGGAGATGCTTAAAATGTCCTTCTTACAAGAAGGGACAGTAGTGGCAGACAATGGCACCTTCTAGAAGTATTTTTTTTATGGCCAGATCATGAAGCAAGTAGCTTTTCCTTTCAAATTGGATAGAACTGCTCCAGCACAGATCTGTCTCTGTTACAACACTGTAACTTGCACTTCTGCAGTGACTTCTTTAAACTGAATAATAGACAGAACACCAGAAGTTTTGATTGGTTTTGGAATCAGTTGCAAGTCTTACAAATTCAAAAGCTGAAGTGCTAATGCAGTGTAGCTGCTTTACAGTTCCTTTTGTCCTTAACAGTGCACTTGCTGTTACTCAGTTCTATTTGTAACTGTGGAACCAGCTCAAGTTCAAAATTTCTTTACCAGATCCCTTGGCTTCAAGGCTAGTTATCTTCCAACTGCTATTTTTAAAGCAACAAGAATGTATATTCATGTAACCTGTACATGGTTTAAGGTGGTAAGACCTGTACTATGTAATTGATGTAGTCAAAATTGTGTCCAGTGTGGAAAAGCTCCATCCTGTCTGCCCTTGCTGACTTCAGTATCTTGGTGACTTCAGTGGCTCCCTGGGGGACTTTACATGAAGAAGCAGATTGACATGACTTTGTAAATCTATCTGGAATAGTTAAGGAAATTGCCATCCATAACTGCCTAATACTGTTTCATCCTCCCTTTATCTCCGTTTCTCCTCTTCTTCTCTCCCTCCATGCCTTAATTCTGCATAAACTCACATGTTCTCTGAAATTCTCTTTATGCCACTAATTCCTGGATGCCAGCCAGAGTTTTCAGTTCCTCTGTTCTGATCAGTCTTGAAAAATTTTTAGCCCCAGGTATTTTGCACCCACAAAACACAAAATCTTAAAGCCTTCCTTTCTCAGTTCTCAATGGCTATCATCAACTGTGACCAAGTTTCCCTTTTATTTCTGCATTTTTTTTTCTGGTTCTCTGCCTCTCATTTTATTTGGCAATCTCTCTACACAAAGTAGCATTTCATAAGACTTTTAAATACACTGTGTGTGTGTGTTTAATTATTATTTCCTAAAGCCATTTGTCTGATATGGACATTACCAGATGATTGTACTGGGTCTGGCTGGGATAGAGTTAACTTTCCCTGCAGCAGCCCTTGTAGCTAGAACAGCGCTGGTATCACACCACTGTTTAGGCTACTGCCGAGCAGTGCTGGCACAGCACCAAGGCTCTCTCCAGACCCCCCAAAACCAGTAGGTGGGGGTGGACAAGAAGTGGGGAGGGGACATCACCAGGGCAGCTGACCTAAACCGACCAAAGGGATATTCCATACCATATGATGTCACACTCAGTAATAAAAGTCGGGAAAGGGAAGGAGAAGGGGGGGGCTCTCGTTGCGAAGACGTCTGTCCTTCCGATCAACCACTGCGGGTACTGAGGCTCTGCGTCCCAGGACGTGGCCGGGCATCGCTCGTTGGTGGGAGAATCACTTGTTTTCTCTTTTCATCTGTGCTTGCGCACAGGCTTTGCTTGTACATATATATATATATATGTATATATATATATATTTGTTGTTTTTTTTTCTTCCTCTTCTCTAATTAAACTATCCTTATCTCAACCTGTGAGTTTTTCTTCTCCCCCTCTTCCTTTGAGGAGGGGGAGTAAGAGAGTGGTTGTGGTGGAGTTCAGCTGCCCAGCAGGGTAAAACCACCACAATGATACAGACAGATACCTTACCAGAAAAATAATAATCTAATTTACAGTAAATTTGATGCTTATGTTTGATTTATACTCCTTTCACTCTATGTCTTAAATTGCTATGTGTGGTATGGACAGCATGAGTGTGCCTTCTGGCAGAACTGCAAGCTGCAGCCTGTTCTTTTTAATTGTGGTGGGAAGGTACTCCCAGGTAAACTGTGACTCCTTGTTGTCAGAAAATCAGCACATATTTTTGCTTCATTATTTCCCAGGGCTAATACTCAAAGCTGGTTTTGACTAAGTAACTTAAATCGTATATGTCTCCTCTCAAATTCCTGTGGCATGGTGTGGGAGAATTACTTAATCTGTCTGGAGCTTTGCTAGGCATGTTGCTAACACAATATGCACATTCTGAAAGTCTCTGTTACTGTGTTTTGTACACACTGAATATTAATACAGCTGTATGTATGATGCTATTCTATTTCCAGACAATGCCGCTTGCTAACAATTAAAAAGATGGTTACAGAATGCATTATATGAAGTATTTTCTTCTAATTCTGGAGTCAAACAAACAAAGGAAATATGTCAATCAGTTCATGCCAACTTTTCAGGTGTTACATTGAGGTCTATGCCAAAACAGTTAAAAGACCATCTGATTCTTTTTCTGTTGTGAAATTTTTCTTATTTCAGAAACTTCAGTTCCTTTTCTGTCTTTCTCTCTTGAGTTTTAAGTTAGTGTCTTTCAATAATATTGTTTGCAACTATTGATAAAACTACCACACATTTTCTGAAAAATGAGACAATAGAAATAATTACTCTTTCCTNCCCCGCCTGTAATGGAGACACTACAATGCTGAATTCTGAGGATGTTAGTATGGTTAAATTCTCGACAGACCTGAGGTTACTTCAAGTAGTACATGAGGTACCTATGTAGCACCTGAGGTACCTTGTGTACATTGTGAAGTGATAATTGTCTTCAACAAAGCCACTTTGGTTTCAATACAGAACAATGTCTTTCCTTTTCATAAGACACCTGACCCATTTATATTTTCTTAGTGGAAGCAGATTCACAGAAACATAAGCACAAAAAGAGTAAATTTGGGAGTAGGAGAGAAAAGATGCATTCTCATAATCTAAACAGATTCATATTAAATTGAAGACTTGCAGTGTTGATTTCCAGTACCATTTATTTTGTCACTTATTTCTAAAATAAGAGCCTGTTGCATAATAGTCAGCCTTTCAATGATGTCACAACTTGAGCCCAAAAAATTGTTTGAAAATCCACCTGCATGTTTGTAGTACTTGTAACAATCACACTGATGCTCAGTATTACCCGCTACTGGCTTCTTCCCTCTTTCTGGTACCACAATGAGTCTTCTCATTCTCCTGTCTGAGAAAGACTAGAGGGGCCCTATCTGCTGTGCCAGAAGACAGTATGGGAAGAGGAAGAATGAGAACAAGGATAGACCAAAAATAAGACTTCAAGTGGCCTTTGCTGGTTCAAAGATTGCCATCATGACTGCATTTTGGCAAACACAGTTTGAAAGCATAAAAACTTCTAATAGTTAGGGGGCCCTTGGGATCTGGGATTATGAACAGGAAGAAAGACATCTGAAAATGTGCCTACTATATCAAGAGATGTAGCTTCCCAAAGAGAATTAAAGTTTTATATTTCAAGCTGTGGAAATACATAATGAAGGTGGAACCAACTACAATTCACAAGTACATTCAGACACTTCTAGAATTAGTCCTGGTCCAGTGGAGTGGTGATCTTTCAGAAGCAAACTGACATCACAGCAATAAGTCAAATCTTCTGTGAAGGGAGAAGTCTAACTGAAGAACTTGAGTCCATGCTATACATTACAATATGTTTTGCAGCTGCTAAACTGGCAGGATGACACAAAAACATAGTTTAGTCAGATCTGTTTTTAATTTAGACAATTGTCTGATTCATTTTGGGCAAGTTGCCTTAATTTCTGGCTGTTTCTTACTTATTTCTGACTTCCAGTACTAGTGCTATCTTGGTGACAAGCAGTAATGCAAACGAATTGTATTTGCTTTTAAAAAACATCCATTAATGAACTTTATGACCTAAATCAAAAGGAAAATAGCAATATACTGTAACTGAAAATGTTCTTTTTTCCCCCCCTTTTTGTCTTTTGGGGGTGTAGTTGAGGATTGTCTTTAAACAAGGCAAATTAGAGAAGTTTGGATGTCATATTATGCTGATACACTTTGTACATTTCTGTATAAACATTGGTTTTGAGTAGAAAATGTAAAATCCATGGCCATACTCAACTAATCTGGTGAACTGTTTTTAATCTATCAGTCAGGAGAGGGATTTTATTACTTTGTTCTTTAAACAAGGGGAATCTGTGAGTCAGAAGCTCTGTGTCCTTACTGGGCCAATGCACTACAGATTTACCTCGTAGTGTATGTTTTATTCAGAAAAGAAACATCTGAGCGAACACAAAAAAGTATTAATGCTGCCTCTCTCCCAGGAGAGCGTAGCATAGCTGTTTTCAACCCTTCCCAGTTTTGAGCTGCTCCATGAACCAGTGTGGAGGGCTGTCTGTATTACTGCCTATGGACTGCCTGTGCCATGCATCTCCAGCAGTCCGCCTGCAGCAGGCTTGCTGCGCAGAGATGGGCTGCAACTTTCTGCCCTAGCTCCCGTAAAGCTGGAGGGCCCAATCTGTGTCCACACTGCAGGTTGCTACAGAGTAGGCCAATTATTTCCACATGACATCAGGGACAAGATATCCTTGTGGACATTAGCAGTTTTGCAAGCCTTAGCTCTATAGCAGGCAGTCTCTCTAGCATTTGTACCATGTAGTACTTATCTGCCTGTCACAAAATGTCCTTCTCATTTCAGTCCTCTCAGCATCGTCCCATTTCATGCCCAAGGCATGTAGCAGCCAGCTTCTCACAGTATCTGGGGACTGGAAGGGGAGAGCAGGAGAAAGATGAGAGGGAGGTGTTTCAGCTGTATCCTATACATGCTTGTCCCCTTCCTATATGTATAATGGGAAATCAGCTCCAACACAGGTGAACGCCTTTGGAAAGCTAGCTATGCTTGATGTCACTAACTGTGTTACATCTGAACTACTAAAGAAATTGTTGTATGTATATGATAGGCATAGGGGTGAGTGCCTGAGAGCCCCTTGTGTCCTCTCTCCATGCGTTGTGACTGTCACTCCTCACACTGCAAACCCCAGACTTACATGAAGCCTATAAGCACATCCAAAGATTTGTCTACTGTTGCTGAACATCTTTGCAACGGCTGGCATGGAAAACTAGCCCTAGCTGAGTATCAGGGCTATTGCTGTTGGGGCCCTGCTATTCCCAGTGGCACTGCTGTCTTTTGGCCTTTCCACAGCACTGTGCACAGCTGTGCACAGCCCACTGCCCAGGTGGAGCTGGGGATTGCATTCCAGCATTAAGTTATGCACAGCCTTTGACTGTATATATTTTTAGATTTGTGAGAGTCTGGAGCTATATTCAGGGTGAGGGTAGATGAGCTGAAGACAATGAAATAAAATCAATATGATATAAAAGCACTGCCAGTTACAAAATGACAAAGTATCCTTATCTTCAAGCATCCTAATGCCTGAAACTAAACGCTGCCAAGCCTCCTTCAGCTTTGCCAGTCTGAGAACATTACCTGATTTCTGTAACAGAGCAGCCATTTCAACAGAGCTCAGCACATCTTTGGCTGGGCTTGGGAGTCTACAGCAGCTTCTCCGATCTGATCCTGCAGCAGGGGAAATATCTGTAAGAGAGAATGCCAGCAGTGGCAAACATTATAGCTTCTGATGGGCACCAGCTTCAGTTAAATGCTTTTTCCATGTCTAGACACTGTTTTCATTTCCTCTAGACAAAGACAGATGTATTTACCATATTTTATTGTTATCACTTTCCTACAGATTCAGCAAAGAAAACACAGGGTTTTCACAGCAGCATTTCACTCAGTGAAGGAATGAGTCTGTTTTAAACCACCTTTGTACCCTCAGGAGCTGTGTAGGTTCCTGTGCTTCAATTTAACATTATATCTATCCATGGTTGCTCTAATAGTCTGGCTCAGCTTCCGGACCTGAGCACTGACAAAGAAGGGAAAGATAAAATCACCTGTGCCTATCACTTTTGAGTGAGATTTCATTGAGGTTGTTGTTACTTCTAGGACCAGAGATTCTCCACTCCCACAGGACTTGTCTTTATTCATTGCACAGCACAGGTCCTAAATACAGCAAGGGTCAATATAAATCCAGCATTTCCTAATTTTGGAGAGCTTCACTTTTCTACTTACACAATGACCTTTTACTATGATTTTCTTGAATGTTCTGTGTGATGTTTACAGCGGAAAATGTTGTATTTGGGGGAGTTTATCCTTTATTGAAACAAAGTGTCTCAGTCACTCTAACAGCTTGTATCACTCAAAGTCAGGCTGCATTTTCCAGCATGCTGGCCAATACTAACAACAGGCTCAAGACACAATTCAATTAAACATCAAAGCTTCAAGCCAGTCTATACCTGGACAGGATTCAACAGTGCCTGACCAGAAAAGCAACTAATAAAGATGCATGTCCAAATAATATTATTAGAACCTGAGCAGATGCAGATTAACAGCGTGGCTCTTTCACCCACAAGTGCAATAGAGAAGTGAGAATACATGCAGAGGACAGAAATGGTTCTTTTGCACCACATGTACGAGAGGGCCAGCGCACCAATGATCACACACTGAGAGATTCCTGAATGGGCAAATGTGTGCTCTGCAATTAACCAACTTCTCAACTCCTTTTCAATTTTGAATTGACTGTAATGTTGTTTTATGATGGTTTTATAATGGCAATTGCAGTCTGAACAGGGTTAATGAGAAGAATATACTGCTGTAGTGTTTTCTACCTTCCAATAGAGTATAATCAAGTATTGAATGCTGCTGATTAATGATTGTTTGCATGGGAGATCATAGAGTCCAGCCTCCTCTTAGTATTACCTGTTAGCTTTCTGTGACAGTGTTTGGGTTGTGGATACAGCTGTGATCTAAGAAGTTACATGGTGATGTGCACTGTCAGTATTCAGTGACATTCTAGTGTTTATTTTTTTTTAATTATTTTTTATTTTTAATTCTTATGTTTATGAAACTGTTATTTAATAGACTAACTTGCCATCTTACCACCATTTAGCTAGCCTGCAAAACCTGATCATCGTGCTGATCATATAGAAAATTGTTTTCTTTTTTCTTTTTTTTTAGATGTAGGTTGCTATCTTACAGAAACCATTTTGAAAATACAAAATGATATCTGGAGAAAATAGCTTGAACTTAACAAGCTAGCCTAAGGCCACTTCAAAGTTATCTCACAGGAAATGTTAATCATGTGAGTAACCAATTACCATTTGATAATTAACATTTCCTGTTAGACATTAAAATATAAGCAATTGCTATTTCTGACTTGAAATTTGACTGAAGGTCATTTAGAGCATAAGTCAAAAAAGGTAATTTCTCCAGACCAACTTTCTTTACTGTTTTTTACCCTGCTGATTCTCCATTGCCTTGTACCTCATGTTGTCACTGATGTAGGGAAAGCACTAAGACAGCTTTCTGCTCTGTGTTTTGGTCATGTAATTAACTAACAGTCTCACATACAAGTCCTTTAAATGTGCCAGGAATTATCCAAGAGAAACATGATGGAGGGTAAGAAAATAGTCTGGCAAAATACCTCTGGGTCTTTGCCACTGGCCCAGAAAGAGACAGGGAACCTAGGCAGATGGTGTGATGTTTTATGGCTGTTCTTACAAATTATGTGAACCTCTGCTGGTTCTGATCCTCAGAGTTACCTTGATCTGTCCTAGATCCTTGTGTGCATTTAGGTGTCTGTATCCCACTGGTATCGCTAGTTGAAAAACATGCCTGGCTCAGGAGATCTCAGAGCTGCAAATGGCCAGATGTTTAGAAGGTACTCAGGGAAGGTACCACTTAGGATCTCTTATACTATTCCCTCGGCATCTTCTTTTGACCACTGCAGGAAATACTACCCTTATAGACTTTTGGTTTGATCCTGCAAGGATCATATTGTTAGCTATATAACTTTAGAGATGTTAGACATCATTATAGGTCTGGAATAACTGGAAATCATGAGTTTGGAAACATTATTTTGGTCTTACATTGGTGTAGGTGGATACAAAATAGGAAACCTTACACTGCATTTTCTAGGAAGGTTTCACCATTCTAAAGAATAAAGGTGATACTGTTGTTTCCAAAAGATTCACCTGCTTTCTTCTTTACCTTTCTCACATGGCTTTTAAGGTCTGGAAATTTAACATAAAGTAATGCATGTTTATTCTTGGCAGTGTAAAGCAATAATAAATATTTAATAAAGTTGAGGTTCTTATATGACTTTATTTAAAAATCTTTTCATATAAATGCAAAGTTATTCAGCGGAAGCCATAGAGTTGTTATTGATATTAATAGGAAGTGCATGTGAATACAGAGAGGACAATAAGGTAGTTCCTCAAAGTGCTTGTGGATTATAATTCAGACAATATGGGACTGAGTATTCATTGCACTACCTCAGCAGTTACCTCAATTTCAGTATAATTGGGTTCTAATTAAATTTTACTTTTCGAGAAAGGCTGCTAAAAAATTAAATCTTAAGAGCTTTATTTTTCAAGCTGAGAGCATGTTGGCAAGTGTTCATTGTAATAAGCCTGTTAAAAATCCATTTATTCATCTCACTTGGCCTCTATAATTCCCCTGGAAGCACAAAAAAAAAAAAAAAACAAGAAAAACATCCAAAAACCAAACCCAGGTGTTCTGAGCTATGATTTTCACTAGGATTGTCTGGAAAAAAAAAAAAAAGAAAATTCTTCCCAAGAAAACAAATGATACAAAAAAAATTAGCAATTATTCTTGAAAATGTCACACTTTATGTGGAAAAAGGTAATTTAAAATCTATTAAAGTAAATGACAAGCTTGTTTTGAATCTGAGCAAGAAAGAGAGAAAAATGAGATTTCATACTTCAGATATTCTTTGTTTCTGAGGAGAATAAGAGAAGAACAAAAATGCCCAATCCATACTCTCTGGCATTCATTTAAATCCAGGGAAGTGACTGACAGTCCCCATACAGCAGTGATATATGCAGCAAGCTAAATAAGAAATCAAATTTTAAAGGATCTGTCCTGTGTATAGAGAATTTTTACTAAAGAATCCCCTTGATATTTAAGAAAATTACACATGACTTTTCTTTCATGTGAAAGATATTGATATGAACAAGCACAACACAGTAATATGATGAAGAGTGCAGAAAGTAAAAATGGTTATACCATCAGTCTGTAAGGTGAAAAATAATCACAGTATCACAGAATGGCTGAGGTTGGAAGGGACCTCTGGAGATCATCTGGTCCAACCCCCCTGCCAAGCAGGGTCACCCAGAACATGTTGCACAGGATCGCATCCAGGATGGTTTTGAATACCTCCAAAGGAGACTCCACAGCCTCTCTGGGCAGCCTGTTCCAGTGCTCTGTCACCCTCACAGTAAAGAAGTGTTTTCTCATATTCAGCCAGAACTTCCTGTGTTTCAGTTTGTCCCTATTGCCTCTTGACTTATCACTGGGCGCCACTGAAAAGAATCCGGCCCCATCCTCTTGACACCCTCCCTACAGATATTTGTACACATTGATAAGATCCCCTCTCAGTCTTCTCTTCTCCAAGCTAAACAGGTCCAGCTCTCTCAGCCTCTCCTCATATGAAAGATGCTCCAGTCCCCTAATCATCTTCATAGCCCTCCTCTGGACTCACTCCAGAAGCTCCATGTCCCTCTTGTAAAATAAATAATAAATAATAAATAAATAAATACATAAATAAAAATAAAGATATTTTTCTGACAAATTCTTATATCAGACACTGCTCAACTGAAGCCAGGGTACATCAGAACCCTTCATCTTGTTCCCAGAACTTGCATAATGGCAGAACCAAGAGAAAGTTTTAAATGAAAAAGCAGTTTCCCTTCTTACTGAGACAAAAACGTACACCACATATATAGCCCTTGGGTACACCCTTCATTCATGTCAAATATATTAAAAGCTTTCCTGTTTTGTAAATTGTCTTGTTGGTTCAGTGACTGTGCAGATTGCTCATAAAGAACATAAGAAGATGTCAAATCATGTGACTTTTAAATTCTTCCTTGTTTTCAAAAATATAGCAAATAAAGTATGATGAATAGAAAATATTGTTGGCGGTGTAAACAATGGGAAAATGTTGATTTTGCAGTGCATCTATTATACACTTTCTTTGCTTAGAGGCAAACATGTCTAGAGGGATACAAAACCCTCACAAGCTGTAAATATGTAGAAGACCAGAGTAATTCATGTAGCTGATAGTCTATAATCTTCAAAGAGTGTGTTGTCTTAGGGGACTCGTCAGAAGAGGGGACAGCTAACAATGCAAGATTTGTCAGAAAAATGAACTTGATAAAACGCCACAAAAATCAGAAAATTATCAGTCTTCAGATGAAATAGTAAATATATTAGAAATTAATTTAATTGTAATATAAATGTTAGGTATGTTGATACAAATATTACCAAAGCACTTAATCTGGCTGTAAATATTCATCCAAATATAGACTAGGCACATCTTCCTGTACTGATGCTCATTTTAAATGCTATCCACCCCTCCTAGCACAGATGTTTAACTCACCTTATATGCAGTGTGTTGCACTGTAGATGTCTATGCCCTCATCCAGAGTAATGCAGAGCCTGAATGCCTGGTTGTTTATATAGTGCTGCAACTAAAAAGAAGGTGCTTGCTGGGCAGTCACAACTGAACACACTCTGGTTTCTGTACACAGTGCTCCTTTCTCATCATAATCATTGTAACTCTCTATTGAAAAACAAACAAACAAAAAAAGGAAGTCGTTTCTGCTTATCAAAACCCAGTAACAGAAGAATCTTATGACCTGACCTGCAAATAATGGTGTTTTTTTTTCAGTAGAGAAAGACTTCTATAAGACCAGTGCTGAAAGCAGAAGTGGTGAGATATCTCAGAGAATATTGTAATGTGACCATAGTAACTGATTCACTAACTGCCCTACGCAGTAGCCCCCTTCCATGGCTGGTGCTGGAAAAGACAGCTTGAACAGTCCTGCAGACACATATTTACCCAGAAGGAAGAGTTCCTCTGACATGGGATGGGGAAATAACAGAGGAGAAGATAATGGGAAGGTACCAGAGAAGAAGCTGTTAAGAATTCCCCAAACAGTAAACAATACTCTGGAAACCTGACTTGATTTCATCCTGGGACTTACAATTCAGGTGGAAGTGCACGTGTGCTTCATCAAGGACCTCATTTTATTTTCTCAGGGTATGGTGGACTAGAACAGGTCGATGCCATAAAGTAACATATACATCTTCCTGGGGAGCCCTTTCTTTAGGAAAATGCATAGCCATAGCATGGCACAAACAAAGAGGAGGAATCTGGCAAAACACCTGTCATCAAGGAGTTTGGACAGAAGTGGAGCTTCTCTTGCTACCTTTCAGTGAGTACTTCTAATTGTGTATTACAATGTCATGCCCCACAGAAAGATTTTTCTGTTCTATCAGATATTCTGATAGTCCATACCATGAGAAACATCTGGACGATTTGTATGCTGCAGTATGTGCTATAGCAGTTGAGAGATTTTTTTTCTTCCTATTCAAATTCAGTGAGCTTTTCAGTTCCAAGAAAGAAGGGGAAAAAAACAAACACCAGAAATTAATCTTTTATATAGTAATATCATAATAGAACTGCCTTAAAAAAAAAATTGAGGAATATGATTTTCTCAGTCTGTTGTTACACCCCCAGGCTATGGTGATAAATAACATTTTGCTTTTCTTCTCTTCCCCATTACTGTGGCAGTGCTAGTGTTGTTCCTTCTGGAAAAACTCCATGGTACAAATAACAAGATAACACCACTTTCTCCATGGTGGGAGCTGAACACAGAACATTAACTTGAAAAAATCAATGGTTCTCATAAGATTATAGTCTTCTGGAGTGGGGAAAGGAGACATTTGAGACCAGCCTTAAGTCTTAAGAAGTAATACATGAGGCTTCACAGGCTATGCAGTACTAACTTTACCTACAGAAAGTTTATGGTGCTTAAGAAGGCAACTTAAGCTGTCTGTAGATTACCATCTGTGATGTGCCCTACGTGGTAACTGGAGGGTGTAATATGTGCTATGGTTTTGTGCTGATATGAAGTTGGGATATAGATAGGGCATTCACCCTGACCTGAAAGCTGGAATGTGTCTGCTAATACAGACATACTCTTACAGCACTGGTATTTATTTCAGGAAGAAAGAATACAGCACTATTGAAGCTGGTCTCTAAAACACTAACACTTCATATATGTAGTAATTAAGAGGGAAATTCTCTTGTTTTGTAATTATCTTAGAAAAGAATGGTAGGTCTTTGTGGTAGGACCCTTATTGTGATTTGGATGAATGCTTTATTGTAAGTATGGCAGAAAAAGAAGAAAGTAGCTGAGAAGGTAGGTAATAGGATCATAAAATACTATTGTTTAGTTTTAAAAGTAAATCCCAGCATCTTGTATCAACAGATCTTATATTTGTTTCAAAAGCCTTACTGAAATAGGACACTGCTATCTCAGCCTGAGCAAATAAAGGAAATTTCAAGAGCAGATCACGTCTGGAGTAACTCTGAAACTATTGCAGAGAACAAAAGCTATCTCAATATCTTCTTTCCAGTCTTTACATTCAAAAACTGACTGGTACTGAGACACTATAAAAGACTAAGAATCCTCAGGCTCCTGGTGCATGAATATGACTGCCTTTTGTGCCGACCAGATCAGCCTGACTTTGCTCAAAAAAAAAAAGCCGACTTGGGAGCTTTGGTGACCACAATATGCACCCCATCACGGCCACCAACTGAGCATTCAAGGTGCAAGATGTGAAGGCACCAATGTGCTGGTCCTGTGGGCCCTCTCAGGCTGTGTTGGAAGGCTGAGCAGACCTTACACTCCCTACAAACATCTGCTACCTCTTGTGTTATACACAGATTGGAAACTTCTGATGGCTATACTGCACCTCCTATAACTCCCTTCTGTAGATACACCTGGCAGTCACTGTCTTCCTTTCCTAACTTTGGGTAGAGTGCAGGAAAACAGAATCATGGTCCATGATGAGTCCAAACACTCCCTTAACACACACACACACACGCACACACAGATAAGAATAATTAATATTAAATGGATTGTCCTGGTGAAAATGATAAAGATTAGCAGTAAATCTAATAAGAGATATTAATTTAAAACATTTATACTCTAGCTCTATGTGCTAGTATAACTGTGCTCACCTAGTCATGCATCCAGACTCAGGAAGATTTAAGTGTGTTATAGTGCAGATCACTGCTAAGACGTTCCACTGGTCCAGCATGAACACGGACACGACAATCACAGCTGTGCAGTCTTTTCCTAGCCATGATGTGTTTTAAGATAAGTGGTCCTCCATTTCATTTCCTCTTCCTTCACGGGCTTATCTATTTATCCTGCAAATATGTGTGTATATACAGTACTTTTGAAGGTGCTCACTCTTTGTTGGCATTTTAAGTAACATAATGAAACCAATGTTAATAAAAACAAAGCTGTTATCTATTTCTAAAGTCTGGGTGTAATGCTAGGCAAATGTTTTCATTACATCCTACTCAAAATATCTCTTCACAACTCTCTTCTTCTTATCTGTAAATGCTGGTGTATAAAATGGTTGCTTTTTGTATACTCTGTAACCCTTGGTGTGTGATGGTGTACTCCCCCCAACTTTGGTCTGGCCATTACCTTGCTCAAACACTGGCCATTGCACCCAAGGCCTTGCTCAGGCAGATAGTGATTACAGTACTGGTCACACCCAAGGCCTTGCTCATACAGACAATAATTTGCTATGTGTGCTTTATAGGGAAATCTTAGCTAAGTAATATGAAGTATTGATTGTGCATACATAATCCCTTAGACATGAACTGTTGACCAAGTCTGGGACTAGGAGTGGATTCAGCTACACCTACACTCCTTACCTCCTCGGCACAAGGAGTTTAGAAAGCAAGGGGGTCCACTCTGAACCTTGTGACCTAATAGGAGGGCTTCCCTGATGATCTCATCTGTCTTTATCCTCTATGCAGTAAATAATCAAATGTGTACCTTGCCATCACTGAATCTTTGTGAAGTCATGTAAACTTTACTAAATCACTAATTTATATCAATAAACCATCTTGCTGCTTCTCTCTTCTGAGTGAAGTGCATTTCTTATCTGTGACACAGTGGTTTACCATTTGGGCCAATAACACTGTGAGGTTTGAGAGCATGAATTTTGCTGGTCTTGTGGTTTATTTCTGAAAGAACATTTTATAAACTCAGACTTAGTGGCTCCTGTACTGAGCAGACAAGTAGATGTATTGTTAAGTTGCATAGACATTGGTTTACTTTTCTTTTCTGAGACATTTTATTTTTTTCCTACCATGGCATGATAAATACAATCTCACTTAGAAGGAACAATGCTGGCCTGAACTACGCAGCTTAGGTATCTTTTGAAAGTGTTTTTGATAAAGCTGACAAAAAGTGTGGTGCTTGATTCCTCAATCCCTCTCTTTAAACTGTTTAATCTGGCTGTTATAAAGGGTAAGAACAGTATGTACAGAGAGGATTATTATGGGAAAAAGGAGATAAATCAGAAGCCTAACCACTAGTTTGTATATATTAACCTTAGCCCAATACTATGCCTCTCCCCTAATAACAATATTCAGTACCTAAAACATATAGTAAATAATTTGTCTGCTGTACCTTACGATATGCATATCCCCAAATTGTCAGCAGCTGCCTGGTTCTCAGACTTCATGTTCATTCAGCTGTTGACTTATCTGTAATGACTGCCAAGAAGAGGGTTGAGCAGTACATACTGTAGTAGCTGTTCCAAGATTGTGAATTTCACATTTTGGTTGCATGCCATAATAGATTGGGCTCTTTGGTGACACAGCTGAACAGAATATGAGGTTACTTTAAATCCCCTGATGACAGATCCCTCAAACTGTTGTCAGTTCACTTTCCCAGAATAGTATTTCATAATATACAATCTCACTTTTTCCAAATATTTTCAACACAGAAGTACTTTTAGGCGGAGTTGTTACTTTGAACTAGTTCTCAGCAAATATTCTGGTTCTGCAGAATATGTAATCTCCTGAGATGCAGGATGCTTAAAGGATTCTTACACTAGGAATTGACCAAATAGGTATCCAAATATGTATTTCTCTCTCAAGCAGTTCTTCCTCTAGCTGTTTGCCCAAGACCAACTATGTTGTTATGCAGATGATGCTACTTCAATATAAACACAGAGAAGGCTTAAGCTTATTGGGAGGAAAAAATGAAGCTGAAGGGCCAACTTTGCAAAAATTCTCCTCCTTGGATAAATGAGTGTTCTTTATGTATGTCTATGACGTGATTGACTTAAAGTAGCAATGGCTCAACCCACCACTCATGAAATGAAGTAGCTGCAATTCTGCAAGCCACACACAAAAGGACTGTCTCAGTTGACAGGAAGTATGCTCTGAGTGCTGGATTTGGGGTTTTGAAAATCAGGAAAGCATCAGAATGGGTATTAATTAGTTAAGTAGACAAGAAGTTGAAACCTATGAGCTGAGTTTCAACATTTAACCTTACTCACTAATATACCCTACCAATCCACCACTTTCTCTGGGGATTCACAATGAGTTTAAGTCTCAATGAGTTTAAGTTGGTAATTCTCCAGTTACTCTCCTGCTTAATGTGCATAGCATATGCTCCCATCCTATCTTCTGTCTGCATCCCATTTCATTTACCTTTTTTAAGGCGTGTGTTTCACAAAGCCTGCCGAGGAAGCCAAGTAATCCAAGCAGAGTGCGGACCATCAGCAGTTTCCATGCACTGTACTGAATGGTGAATCCAAAATCAGAAACAAGACTTATCTGCTAGAATAAAGGTGACAGCCTGCTCATGATCATCTTGGCCTTTGAGTAAATGACAAGAGCAAATGGGGGAGGAAGGAGAGTGAGCAAGTGATTAATTTGCTTGCCAGCAGCTACCCTGATTGGAGTAGAGTAGGTTTTACAAGACAGACTAGCTGTGGAGACTGGGGAAATGCCAGGAGGCTGTCGTATGGTAATGAGGATCTGAAAGGGCACACAGGAAAGGCTGGGCTGGACAGACAAGACCAAGCAGTGACTTGGGATCAGTTAGCTTGGAGACAAGGCACCTGAGGGGGAAGAGGCAGCAGGGAGCTGGGAATCAGGATAGGGAAAGCTGAAGCTACTCAGTATGTTTGTCAGTAGGCTGCCATCTCGTGTGCCTTTTGGCCACACAGAAGCTCTCATAGCTTCAGGGAAGACAGCTGTACTAAGAGATGATGGCTCAGTGATAAAACTGTGTAGCACCTGTGGGGCTTCTGGCAGCTGCTGTAACAGCTTGATTTGTTTTCAATTTACTGTATATTGCTTTCTGTGAAAAAGGTCTAGCTGGGAAGCAAGGAGGAAGGTTGCTTATTTCTAGGTGATGGTGTCTTGACTCCTGCACCATCCTCTGGAGGCTTCCTCTCTTGAAAGCAACTGGGTAATGCCAGGAAAGAAAATCTGTGTGGGTCAGATGGGTCAGAGAAGCAGCCTGCAGCTAGAAAATAATTCGGGGAATGAGTGAGGGGAGCTCTTACAGCAGAAAGCAGATGCATAAGTGACAGAGAGAAGGAAATTCAAGGGACCATAGTGAAACAATCGCAGCTGCTGGTGAAAAGATCTTGTCCTTTAAAGAAACAGTGGGAAGGGAAGAGATTTGCTTTCACACATTTAGTTTTAATCTGCTTCACCTGACCTTTGATCTGAGATTTTCTCTGTATGAAGAGATTTTTTTTTGCAGGTCTAATATTTCCTGCTCTAATAAAACTAAAGTATAAGCAGGAAACACTTTATTATTATTATTATTATTATTAATTTTTTGATCTGTTTATCATAGAGACCAGGTGGGCAATGCTAACTCATTGCTTGTTGATGAGGGATCTGCCACACTGCCTTTACAGGCAGATAGAGCCCAAAGTACATGACATCTGTACCTGTCTTTTAAGTTAATTAAGAATGTTGTTTATGGCATTGAAGATATCGGCTTGCTTCATTATATGACCAATGAAAATCAGCCAGTCCAAACACTCCAGGATCCATGCTCCAAGGAGCAACCAGGTATTTTCTGAAGCAGCAGCTTCCATGGTGGAGACAGAGGAAGTATACCTGAGAATACCCCTCAGAGAAGCAGGTTCAAATCACAAACTGGACAGAAATCTTGCATGCCTTTGCTGAATGTTCTAGATCCTGGATCACTGGCAGCTTCTCACTATCACTGCCTCCTACCCATTTCTCCTGCAAGAGGAAGGATGTGTTCAGAGAACACCTCTTGGATGGTGCTCCACTGGCAAGAACAGAAATAGCCAACTGGCAAATCTTTCAGATGTTTAGATCCTGCTCATTTTAGTGCTGCCAAGGCGCTGTCCCAGGCACACCTCATATAAGAAATGTAGATGCTTTCAGAGTTAAATGGCAATCAGAATGTGGTGATCCTGGGACCAAAACTGTAAGTACTTTAAGTGGCAAATCTGGGTCCCTATGTCCCTTCTGGGACTTAGCCCTGAGGGTTCACATTGCCTTTCGTTCCTGTACTGGCAAGTTGCAAAGTCATTAGTTATTTAGATAGCATAAATTGGTTGGCCTTGTACACGTCTGCCTAAAAAAAGCCTGCCAGGCAGCTAGCTAATAGCTAGCTAATAATCTTTGGATGTTTTGCAGGGTCCCTCTTCCATTTCAGCTCATTTGTTGAAGCAGTACAAATTAGAGGAAAGCAGCTTTAAATGAAAATTAGTTTAAACCTAGTCTAGGTAGCATCTCTGCCACTGCCAGTTGCAGTGAAAGAAGGGTCCAGCACAGGAGATGAGACTATTTGTGTCCTATCAGTTCTTACTTGGTACAACCTTAAGGCCAATTGACATCAGCTCACAGCAGCCAGGAGCCATAAATAATACCTTTTGGTTTCTAGTCATCCTTCCCTGAATAAACACTTTTCTGTGCAAGAGGGAAAATTTCTGTTAAGCGTAAGTGGCAGGAAATTATTGTTACTAAAATATATAACATATTCTGGCAACAACCCAGCAACAGTTGTTTCCTTTTACTTCAGACAATAGTATTATAAAGACAGAATTATTTCTAAGGTTCAGCAAAATTCAGCCCGCTAATTAAATACCAGGTTATATAAATGCTTTCTAAGGTTCAGCAAAATTCAGTTGACTAATTAAATACCAGGCTATACTAATTGTGGTATTAATACTGTGGTACTACCACAACAGTACATACTACTGCTACTACAACAGTATTAGTAGTTAACAATACTCCACAATCTAATGTCGGTGTGAAAAAATATAAACCTCTTTGAACAGTAAAAGTGAGCTTTTAGCAGAAAAAAACATGCAAGGCAAAGGACGTGTTATCATCTGTGGACTGGCTCAATTATTTAATAGAACAATGTATTTGAAATTAGAGTAAGTGCCAATAGGAGACTGTTTTCTGTGTATCTGCTATGTTGAATTCATTCACTCCAAAGCTGCTGCTGTCACCTGTGAACATGAGAAACTCATAAAATAATAAGTGGGTAAAAATGATCTAACAAGTTATTTTAATTATCAGTGCATTTATGCTGATATCTCAGACTTCATTATTTCAGTTTTGACATTTTAACGCTTCAGACAAAGCTTCCAAAGGAAAAAAAATCATGGTATCAAACCTTAGAGAACTGATCAGAAGAGAAGACTGGTAGTTGTCTGACAGAACTAAATCAGGCCACTTATTTACTTATCCCAGAAGTGAATTAATAATTTTTCAGGGAAGTCTTTCTGCCTTCATGGAAGACAGACTTCATCTCTCAATAACAGAGAAAATACATTTTCTTGCTCTATTTCACTCTAGCTTATTTATTTATTTATTTATTTATTTTCAAATTACTCTTGGGGACACTGAGTTGTGACCCAGGTCAAGACCTCCAAATGTTAAAGGCAGCCATGGAGAAGCAAGGGATGACATAGGTGTAATGTGAGTAGCTCTTGTCAGCATATCAGCACAGGGTATATACTTGGTTTCCGATCATTCTTTACTACAGCCTGCTAATTCATGTGGCAGCTACAAGAGCACTTTTCCTTCACAAGGATTAGTTGCTGTGTTTCAGCTGCCACATTGTAAGAATGCCTTTTTTTGTTTTGTTTTGTTTTGTTTTGTTTTGTTTTTTTCCAGATAAAAGCAAGGCTCAAGGAACTACTAACTCAAATGAGAACTTAGGTGTTCTTTCCTCACCAAATTGCTTGCAAATGGTGATAGAAAGATGGGAAAACTCATTTTCAGTAATGTGATAAGAAAGAGCTAAATTAATGGATATGCAATTAGAGAAAAGAGGGGATGATTATAAATAAAATATCTTTCATTTAGATCTGAATATGTAGATCCGCTTTGATGAGTTAACAAAATATATTGCCTTTTCAGCACAATATTGGTTCATAATAATATTAAAGGGATTTGATTTCTTTGACTGGGAAGAAAGCCAGTCCTAATCACAGGCACAATAAATTTGCTCTAATCCCCTTCTCTCTGTGTTTTTTTTTTTTTCTCCCACATATTAGTACAACAACATTTCTGCACTGTCTAGTCATTGATATGCATTGCTAACCCAGCACAGTCCTCTAGAACGTATGTTATTTAATTCTATACATGCCCCAAAATGGTTGCTGCAATCACTTTCATAATCACCTTGTTAACCACATGGACACCACATGGTTTTTGAGAGAGCATGAGTTACTACTACTCACTGTAATTATTGTAGCCAATAGTGAATAGAAAAAGAAAAAAGAAAGGGGAAGAATTGTCAGAAAAAGGGCAGAGAATGAAGTAGAGAATCATCCTAATGGAAGGAAAATAAAATTGATTATAAAATTCTGTTTTATCCATTTTATCTGTTCCTCTTTGGCTGGAGGAAATCCTCATAGCTCCTTCATAGAAAATTGAGCTATATCATCTTATCAGAATTTGGGCATAAGGGTAAATCATAAGCAAGAATGATTTGCTTAAATACATTTAATGAACCTTCTAACTTCCAGAATGATTTGTGTAGTCAGGAAATCTCAAATGCAGACTTTTCCCAGGCTGAAATAACACTGTCTGTCTCTTGGGGTGAAAGGAGAGACACATAAGAGAAACCTGAAATAACATAAATTGAAAAGAACTTTAAAGACCTCCTTAGTCTGTTCTGTCTAGCAGCAAGTTTAACCACAGATATTTTGTCTCTGATAAGGAGATATGAAGTTTAGCTTGAAATAAAAGGATGAATCCACTCAATGTGATTCCATGATCTGCCTTGCCAATGAGGACCATTGACCTGATGTTTAATACACTGTCATTATTGAACTTTCCTTTTGATATTTAGCTTATTTCTTCCTCATATGAAGAGGACAGTAACTTATTTTCTCCTCTAAAGTAACTAGAAAAACTGGTTTCTGTCCTATCTCAAGCACTGAATTACATGATATTTGTTAGATTTTTCTCCCATTCCTTTTTCTCTGAATAAAACATTACGTCAGAGAAGTGTCACTGTAAAACCCTTCGATCCCTTACTCTTTAGGAAATTATTGTTAGCTTTCTGAATTATATTCATTAAAACATTGGCTTAGACTCCTCTTCTATCTTCTCAAATTTAATTGAAAAAAAAAAAGCATACAGTTTAGAGGAAATTAAAAAAATCTTATCGTGATTTAGTTTGGTTTTCATGCTGGAAGATCACAAAGTGGTTTTCATGTTGTTTTCCTAGAAGTCATTTTTCTGAGTAGCTGAGGACTAGGACACAGTCTAAGCCATTAAATACTTCTACATGCCATGGAAATTGCATCATTCCATCCCACAGCCTCATGTAGTTTTCTCAGAGGAGATGTACCTTTACAAAGAAAAAGATACTTAAACTGGAAACAGCTTACTGCTGACAAAAGACTGTCCTATTAAATGCCCTTCCATTCCCGGGGACTTCTTTCACTGTAGTTGCAGATATACTCACATTCTCTAGAACTTTGTATTTCCTTGTACAAATCTGCTGCTAGCTATTTGCAACATGAATACAAGATCACGAAAATGGGATTCTAAGGAACTGCTTGTATGGAAGAAGAGAATACAAAGGCACAAGAGCTTATCTGAATTAATCATCATTTTCTGTCTCTCAGACAGTGAAATGGAAGTCAGCATGGACTTAACATACATTTAGCATCTCATGTTAGACCTGAACAACATTTGTGTGGATCCAAAACAGTAACTGCAGAAAGAAACACCTCATGCTGTGGTGTTCATGACTCAGGCCAGCCTGGTTTCCCTGATGGCATATATCTAACACCACCTAAGTGAGGTGGGAAATGAAGGTCTCTGTACTCTTATCCCAGAGCTTAGATTTTATTTAAATAACATATAAGTATTCCTTCTCACTTACAGGAAAGAGGGAAAGCTTGAACATCGATTTTAAGGGATATGGCTTATTTTCTCTTGTTTTTCAGTACTGATGTCTTTTAAAAGGCAAGCTTTGCTCATATGATCATCTTAAATATGAAGACAGAACAAATCATGTGGGTGCTCTTTCTGCTCTGATCATAAAACTTGTAACTTCCAGAGATATTTATGTTGAAATACGACAGGGACACCAAAGAAAATAGACTCATCTCTAGCTTTCCTTACTCCAATAGACTCAGCATTTGTGTTTACCTCTATAAAGAAAATAATTTTTTAATTTTAATTTTAATTTTTATTTTTTTATCCCACTAGGAGGCAGTACCTTCAACAGCAAAATACCTTTTAATCCTTTTTGGAGAACATGTTTGTGTGGAGTCTGAGGAACTGAGCAAGTGGAGCTTCTTACAAAATTAAACTGTGAATAATAACTAATGCCTACTCAGACTACAAGCCTGAATGCTGGATTACATTTAATTACATTAATCACTGCTGTTCCATTACTATCGCCCCTAATGATAAAATCTTGACTTATCTGCATGAATAATTGCTGGTTGTGATAGAGCATCTTACTGAGCTTTTGAAGAAGAATGCCCTTTTACATGAAGTTCAGGTGGATGTTTGCTCTTATTGATGCTTGTTTGAAGTTCAGCTCATGAACACGTGCTCTCTGATTTGCCTTCTGAGAAGAGAATTGGTCTTAGGCACTAAATTCTCTAGCAATGCTTTCTAATACTGTGGGGCTTGCAGGTGTTACGAGTCTAAGTCTAACACTGGAAATTAATTTCAATACTTCACATGGCCAATTCAGTTATCAGCTTTTCTCATTCTGAGTCTGAAGATAACACCATTTTCTGATGGCCAGGCCTGGAATAATAAGCAGCTTCACAGGCTACTAGGCAGACACTATGAAGAATAATTTTAAACATTTTAAACATTTTGGAATTGACTAATATCTCCCAAATTATGTTTAGATTTGTTGTTTTTCTCTTTAATAAACAAAGTGCCAACCAGTAATACAGTCTTTCGTTTTCTGGAGATCCCTGTGGCATCCTGTCTACCTTCTTTTGCATGATGGTCTGTTGGAAGTAACTTTTCTCTCCCCTCTAGAAAAAAGTTGCAACTCCACATACCAGCATTAGGACCTGTTAACATCAGGAGCAGTGCTCACATTTTACCTTGGTCCTTGCTTTACTAGACCCAAAGGAGGAAGGCAGAGGGAAGAGGAGTGCAGTGGAAGTGGGCCCCAACCACTCAAAAGTTATTTCTTTTGTTAACGCAGAGGACTTAAAATCTTCCTTTCTGCTTTGAAAAACAAAAGAGAATGGTTACCCTGTTCAGTTCCCTCTACTGTTACTCTGACCACTTTTAGGTGCAACTGCAATAAGTGCTAGCATATTTGAGATATTAAAGTGTGAATGGATAAGGTGGGTGTGGCTTCACATGGCTTGAAATCTGTGGTTCTAAAAATGTGATTCATTTGTGCGGCCAATATTCTCAGCTAATGCAGCAGTGGAGCTGTAACATTTTCTCTACAGTATGGTTTTCAACAAATACAATTCCTTCACCAAAAGTAACTTATTACAAACTGAACCTAATACTTGCTAAAGTGCAGGAGTATTAATTTGCATGGTCAAAATACTATTAAACATCAACAAGTAAATGTGAATCCTTAGAGTCTCTGTCAATTCTTTTCCTTCCATTTCTGTATCCATTTATGTACATCTATAGCTGCCTCCTGTCGCAGATGACATAAAAAGAAGAAGCTGTCCTTCTATTCAACGTGTATACACAGCTTAAGTTATTCCTGTATATGACTAAGTTCCTATTTGCTGTTAAAGAACTACTAATAAAAGCCCTTGAAGTGAAAAAAAAAAAGAACCATACAATCATTACTGCAAATAACTAATAGGATGTCCATTGATTACCCGGAATGAATCCTCGACAATGTGATGCTCAACCTTGCTCCAGCTCAAAGACACAGTTTTAGTGCCTTTTGCATCTCCACCATTACTGGAATTATTAGCATATCAAGCCAACATTTGCTGTACATCCCTGTTTGTAAATAGTCTTAAGTTGTGCCAGCAACAGCATCCCAGTATGTGTGGCAGTATGAACAGAAAATCCAGTGTCCTATGGGCTCCAGTTCCAAATCTGGTCATCTCTCTGTTGAGAGGTCATTTCTTTGTCTATATATCCTAGACTTATATAGATGACTTTGCATCCTCACCTGGATCAGCAGTGAACATAATTTAGATTCATGGGCTGCAGCCTTTTAATTCTAGGCTGAAGAACTGCTCTATAGCAAAATCATACCCCTGTATTTTCAACAAAAGCACCACCTCTTTTTGTAATTGCAATACCTGTTCTGTATTTTAGTTGTTGTCATTATTGCTTTTTTTTGTTGTTGTTGTTGTTTTGTTTGTTTGTTTTTCCCCTTGTAAATTTGGTCAGTTCATGAGCTGTAGACATTTTGCAATTGTTATTCCTTAGTCCATGAATTAAGCACTTCAGTTATATCAGATTATATCAGTATTAAGTACATCAGAAAGTGATACAAAATGTTGGTTTACAAAATATTGTATAGAAACTATAGCCTATTTTTGCCTTTCATGGCATTGAAATGCTCAATTTTGGGTGAAAACCTGAGATATTTGAAGGTTTTTCTTGACATCTGACTGATTTTTTCAAATAGTGAAACGTGGAAACAAAAGCAATTAGCAAGTTTATGTATTACATTGCACCTACTCCAATACCTTAGTTCTTTCCTTCTTGTCTCTATCTGTTAAAGAGAAAAAGGGAAAAAAAAAGAGAGAGAGAGAGAGAAAATAAAACTACATTTGAGATTTCAATACACCTTTATAAACTGTTAAATAGTGTCCTGTGTTTTGTTTGATTCTTCTTGATTTTGTTAACTTGCTGACATAATCTTTGTTACATTTCAACACATTTCAACACACAGCATTTTCATAAAGAAGTGTATTTGTTTTAAGAACAACCACATGTTTTTTGTTATTGTCCCCTCATGTAAAGCCATAATCCTCTGTGATTTTAAGACAATGTTCTCAGCAAGAGACTGAAATATCACAAAGAATAATCTCCTGGTGAGAAAAAGCAAAAGACAGATTCTCTTTGCAAAAGGCAAATTCTTTTCATGGGGTTTTGCTCAGCATAACAAAGGGAACCATAGCAACATAAGTAAGCATACACATTCTTGTTGTTTCAAAAGCTGTAATTGACTGGTAGGGTTGAAACAAAATTAAAGACCAAAATCATTAGTGTTCAAAGTTGGAAAGCAAAAAATGTGATGTTACTTCAAGTTTTAGGTTTGGATTCAGACTTCACAAAAATTCAGGTATAAAGGTCGCAGATAAGTATGTTTGAAATCCCTGGGGTCTGTGTCTACTGATATAACATACTTAGCAACTGTGCAGAGTCCAGGATATTTGGTGGTAACTTTCCCAACTCCTGGAGGCTCAATGAATTAGAAAGATAATCTGCCTTGCTGGCTGTTATTGTTTATATTACATTGATTAACAATCCTTATCTTTGTCTATATAGGCTATCATGACACCAGCGTCAAATATTATTTTACAGACCAGACACTACTTTGCTCGGAGAGTCATGGTCTGCCTGAGGATAATAAGAGAAAAAAATCACTTTAGATTCAATCTATAAGGAAGTAATGGGAGAGAATATTATCAATGGCAGCCACTGTAGCTTCCTGTGGAAAAGAAAAACAAACAAAAAAAAAAAAAACAAAAAAACAAAACAGAAGCTGAAAAAAAAACCCGGAGTATATCTGTTTTGCAATATATATATCATCATCTTAAGGTAATAATTTTGCCTGACTAAGGAAAAAAAATCTGTAAAACACAAAGCCTTAGGTAAGCAGTTTCAATTGTACTTTATGACCTTCAGATTGAGAACTGACACTTATGCATGTGATAATTAGATGAGAGCTGACCTGGAGCTCTCAAACCTTGTCATTAATGAGACATAACAAGCTAATGGAGTTTCTGGTGCTGGTATTTCCACTGAGGATTTTCAAGAAGCACTTTTCAGCATAGTGTGACTCAATATTTTCATCAGTAATCAAGAACCAGATTTAAAACAACAAGAACAACAACAAAACAGAAAAGAAAAAACAATGTATACATTACACAAAGATGACACTGAATGGTAAATAATGAAGTCCAGACAGCCATAGTTACAAGTTATGTTAAATAATAGCCATCCACAGAAAAAGATGCATAAGCATTACCAGATGTAAATACAGAAGTTACCGCTACACTTCTTTAATGGCAAAATGTATTTTCCAAAGAGGTAAGTAGCTAAAGACAAGATCACAATGTTATGTTTTAGCAAAAAGTCTGATGTTACCTTTATTGCCATGGAAAAGGAATTATTAAGTAGAAACATGGCTCTGTAAGGGTATTTGTTCCAACAGAAGGGGTGTACTTTATGCCATAGTTATCCATGTTTTCAGAAGGATGCTGAAAAATTGCACATAGCGAGGTGCAAAGACTAGAAGTGATGAAAGGTCTGTAATATATGGCTTTCTTTTAAAGAATGGAAGAGTTCACTTTGTTTAGTATATCAAAAGGAAGAGTGAGAGCTGGCATGATTCAGTTGTAAAGTACCTTCACAAAGACAAAAGACTGGGATTATTAATTTTTTTTTTTTCCAGCTCACTAAAACAGAAAATGTGAAGAAAGTCAATGATCTGGAATCAAAGATGAATAATTTAGATGAGAAATTAAATACATTTTTATGAAAGCCATAATCAATTACACAAACTGCCAAGATAAGCAGTAAATATTAACAAGAACAGTATTTTTATTATCACAACTACTATTGATTAAGGTCTTCTGATGGAAATTGAATACTTTGTGGGAAAACATTTTGGCCAATTTCAAATTATTGAGGGTAATATGAGCATAACTGGGAGAAATTCAAGATGCACTGTTAAGTCAAAGAATCTGGTAGTTTTTCCTGACCTTCAGGTTTTGTATCAACATTTCTATGTCTATCTTTTAAAACAAATTTACTGTGTATATAGTAGCAATGCATGAAACAGGCATAAGGGATGTGTGTGTGTAAAGCAAGTGATGGAAATAGGAAAGCTACTTCTGTACATCTCCTGCAATACTCTTCTCTCTCCTTTCCTCCCTTTCTCTAAAATTCTCAGGGTTGTTTCTTAACACTGAGGTTGTATAGAGAAGGATTTATCTTAGAAGGATAAGAAAGCTCTATAGAGATAATAGTTAGCAAAATGCTTTTATGTCTAAATGACCAATTGCACTTGCCAGTTCAACTGATAAATCCATAAAGTGCATTGGAGGAGGCAGGGGTGAGGCTGTTTCACATATCCATTCAGAAACTGCTGTGATATTTAATACAATCTGGAGAATGGTAATAAACCCTACTGTTCCTAATTTCTGCCTGAATGTGCAGTAGAAAGTAATTTTTAGGACCAAAAAAATGAGCAGACGAACAGTCAGAAACAATAGTGTAGCTGACATAAGGACCTTGCTTGTAGTGTTGGAATTCTGTGACTGTGGCTTGCTAAGTAGAATATGTATAATACAGAGCTGGCCTTTATTCCCTCAGAAAATGCTTTTAGATCAACCTGAACATTTTTTTTTTTTTTAAAAGCAAAAAGTTGCAGCATTCTAATGTGCTGATTTTCAAAACTACAGCCTAAGATTAGAAAACAATTCTAGTGAAGCAAATATTATTTTATACAGATGATTACCTAATTCCTTTACTTCCTGAAGGTTTGTACAAGAAGGAGGACAGTCATTTTGCAATGGGCTACTCTCATCCCAGACTCATACTGGAAGCAGCCAGGGATACCTGACATGTTTGTATGGTTGCGATGAAACACCTGATTACCTTGACATCATCATCATCAGTGGATATCCTGGAAAATTAATGCTTAGGATGCCTGAGAGCATGCTTGCACTACAAATGTACACCAAGGCAGAGAGACCCTAATTTAAAAGGATACCAAGGTCACAAGGTGCAGCAGAAATGCTTTGCAGGTGTAGCAGGTCAGATCCAGAAATAGTCACGAGGTGCCATCTCTTAGGCAGGGCATATTAGCATAAAGGCAGGCATAGGTGAACACTGCTTCTGGGAGTTGCTTTGGTGGATTGGGGTATGGTAGCAATAGTATGAGGGGTCTGTAGGCATGAAAGTCTTCCGGAAAATTTTACCTCAGCAATGTACTATATTGAAGTATCAGGCTCAGTGCTATAACACCTGCAATCTTGATAATTATCATGGAATTTCCCTCCTAAATGCCCATGCACAAAAAATGTATTGTTTATAATGCGGCTTTTACATGAGAACTCTGCCTTTATCACATGCTGTATAATATACATGTTGTTTCTTTTTTGATCAGTAGAAACATTATTTTTCTAAGTTTATTTTCCTTGCTTTCCTTATTCTTTCTCTCTGTTTATCCTTAGCAGAGCCAATCCCAAGCTGTATGAAGTCAGCAGAAAAGACTACTGCAAACTTCAAAGGAACCTGAATGTGTTAAGAACATTTTAAAATGAGCCTTCTCCTGTGCTGAAGGATCATTTAAGTATCGGGACAGGAAGTACAAGCAGACAGCACCAGGCGCTGTCATACCCCACAGAAAAGGACAGCTCTGATGAGCACAGCATCTCATTTGCTCAGATTAGCCGTCATGTTTGGGGAGGTATGTTTAGTATGGAATTGAGTAGTCTGAGAACACAGAAGCCATTTTCTTTCTGTGACTGGTAACAAGCCAAGACCAGTTTATACAATTAAAAACCTGCTGGTGGAAATGGCTATGCATCTTGTTCCCAGCACCTGTTTGCACTGATAACATATCCTGAATTAGATCTGTTTTGATCTGATTTCAGTGAATCTGCTAGTGTTAATTTGTCTGTTCCAGAGTCCCACACTTCCCCACATACAGCCTGATTGATTTCCAAAGCAGGCATTAAACACTTCTGTTTACCAGTGACCCATTTCATAAACTAACATAAGACAGAAATGATGTCTTAACGTTTTACTATGTAGAGGTTCTGACTGACACATCTGGAATGGAAGGAAACATTGACAAACCAGGCTTACCTTTTTCTTATTCTTTTTTTTTTTTTTTTTTAATTTACCATGNGCCAAGAATGATGGTTGTTTATGTCTACTTGCTTTCTGTCTTGCTGGAATATCCAGAGACATCACCCTTTTTTTTTTTTTTTCTTGTGCAAGGGAAGATGCTCTGTCACTCTGATCTGCAAAAAGCATCTAGATTAATCCTCCCTGCTGCATTCATGAACTTAGTGGCTTTGGTTGACTGTCAACAAAACCAGATAAATGTATCCACATTTCTCTTTTATTATTGACTTATTGATTACAACTGATATAATTAGCTTTGCACTTTCTACCTTGCACTTTCTTTGTCGTTTGCCTTTCATCCTGTCTTATGCAGTTTCTGCTTAGATTTACAAATGGTTTATGAAGCAAGATCCCACTAAGTCTATGTGCATACCGATTTCCGTTCTTTCTCATCATGCCTCCATATCGTGACAGAAGGGCACAGTGCTGGGAGGACTACTGTGCAATTATATATACCTGAAGATAAATAAACCCTTTTTCTTTATTCACATGGGAGAAACTTCTCCCTTTTAAGAATGTATTGGAACTTCTACTGAAAGGATGACTTAGGCCAGGTTAGTGAGTATTTATGTTGTCAACAGTATTAGGATATAAATGATACATACAGAACCACAATTTGCTTGCGCAATTAGCCTTAGGATAATGTGTTTCCCTGACTGGCTATGTGACTTCATGAGCTCTGTGTTTTAAATGATATTATCCATATAATTAATATAGATTGAGGAGATGTCCAGAATTATAATGAATATGGTAACTCTTGAGCTAAACAGATAATTATATCAGGAGGAAAGAATTAGCCAAATTGTGTTGGGTTTTGGCAGACACCAACATTGGATAACTATATTCAGTTTCATTTGTCCCTAGCTGAAACAAGCAATCCAGCCTCCAGAGATGAACAGATGTACAAAGTTCACTCTGTCACCATCTTGTCCTTTATTGTGTTCTCTCAATGGCAACAAGCTGGTACTGGCAACAATTTGGCACAGAAATTCAGGAATGAAGCATCTGTCTGAACACACAGAAAGCATTTGAATTATAGCAATATTTTTAAAATTTCCTTTTTTTTTTTTTCTTATTTTATGTGCATTTTAATGAATCAAAAGTCTCCAAATCCAAACCAGTAAGGCTTAGAAAGAAGCTCATTATTCTGGATTCAGTGACTATAATTTTAGCTTTTTGGAAACAGTACAATTACTGTATTTGCTCTTCATTTGGAAACCTTTTGAGGCCAATAGTCTGCCTGGTGTCTCTCACTTTGGTCTTGGCAGTTTCAAAGTGTATGCCAGTTTAGTTCTTACTGGTGCACTAGGTAACTAAAGATTATCACCAGTGATAATGTTAATTAAAATTATTCTTAAAAACTATGCCAAAAATATTCCTTATTTGGCAAAGACAATATGCATAGATGTTACAAAAGTATAAAGGTCTCATCCAACATTACAAAATCCCCAGAACAGGGGATTCTAAGCAGAGCCAAGTCTTTTCCAAATAAAAGTTTTTGATCAAAATTTCATAGACACTCAAAACAAAAATGAAAGTCAAGATGTCAAATGTTACAAATGTATATATACGTCTATTTGTCTGTCTCTCTCTCTCTCTCTCCCCCTCTCCATTTGTATAATATCACATATATTATTGTTATAGTATATTATTTATTTATGAGATGATATATTTTATATAATATAATTAAATTATACGTGTGTATATAAACATAGGTGCATGCAGGTGTATTTTATGTGTACACTTTATATATAAAAATATAATATGTATAATATATACATATATATACCCATATATAATATTATGAACAAAACACTAAGCTCTGAATATCTTTAAGGTTTCCTAAGTTTATTGACTGTTTCCATCCTCTTTGTATCATTTCCTAGCTTCATTCAGAATCACCTATGAAGCAATTTTTCTACCAAACCTAATGAAAATCTATTTTATTCTCATTACTACTGCCACCACATGACCTCTCAGTACTTGTGCTTTTGATTGTGGGTTGCAAATTAGGGCCTGGACAAAATATTTGTGTTAAGTTTACCCCGGTCTTCTCCCTCTTCTGCTTTTGCACCTTATTTGGTAAATTAAATAACAACTTTCATGGTGCTAATTTTCCTGTTAACACTTTTATGTTTTCCCTTGTAATGACTCACATCTTTGCTCATAGTGTGACATGAACTGCAGTGTCCTACAACCTCCTCACTTCAGGAGACTGCTTTTCCTGTAGATTCATAGTACTTGTTCCAGTAGTGCTTACCCAAAAAGTATAGAGATACTATGAGTGAAAATAAAAACAAAATTCAACCAAAACCTGAAAATGAAAACAAAAAGGAATTTTGCATTTGATATGTTCGAGTCATTCATCCTTGGCACTTCTTAACAGGAACTGTAACATATATGCATTAAACATGACCCTCACCTTGTGGCATCCTCTGTTTCTCTCAGGTTTCTATCAGAGCAGTGTATATTTACTTTCTGTAGGAGAAACAATGTGAACTCTACTTTGTTGCTTAAGAGTCTTCATCTTGTTGCAGCTATGAAAAGAGAAAAAAGAGACAGTTTTCAATTTTTACGTGCTCAAGGAATATTAACAGTTATTCAGAACAATAAATAGTTTTATTAAACTTTTTCCAACTAAAATTACTTTATCAGGTTGTGAACACTTTCTGTAATTTATACCATTCTGTCTTCTCTCATTTTGATTTTCTGACTGTAGCATTGCAGGTAAGGGACAGTTGTGATTTAAAACACTTTGTAGATAAAAGATTTACTCTCTTCCAGGATAGTACTACAGGGCTCTTATTGATTGGTAATAGTACTGAACAAATCGTCTCTGAGAGATTTAAATTCAGTGCTTTCAGACAATTTATGTGATCCTAGTAACAAGAGATTCAATTTTGCTTTTTAAATATAAAGCACCTGCATATAAATTATTGCTCACAAGTTATAACTCAGTAGTTAAGAATTTTCTGCAAGATGAATGTAGATAATACAGTGAAGCCATAGATTGGTCATTTAAATTTGATTTTTAATTTTCCTGCATGGGTAAGATATTATACAACATTAACCACATGAAACACACTTATAACAATATTAGGTCATTTTTCAAATTCGTAGAGCAAAATACTTTTATCTATTCTTTATTGGTCATAAAAAGACTTTTTTTGACTTCACAAACTGCTAAATGCAGCCTTGCAGGTGTTGTGGTTTACCCTAACAAGCAGCTAAGCACCACATAGCCATTCACTGACTCCCCCCCGATGTCTCGCGGGATGGGGGAGAGAATCAGGAAAAAAAAAAAAAGGTAGAACTTGTGGGTTGAGATAAAGACAGTTTAATAGGACAGAAAAGGAAGGGAAATAATAACAATAACAATAACAACAACAACAATAATAATAATAATAATAATAATATACTTACATACAAAACAAGCGATGCACAATATAATTGCTCACCACCTGCTGACTGATGCCCAGCCAGTCCCTGAGCAGCAGCAGGCCCCCAGCCAGCCCTCCCAGTTTTCTTGTTCAACATGATGACTTATCACATGGAATTTCCCTTCGGCCAGTTTGGGTCAGCTGTCCTGGTTCTGTCCCCTCCCAGATTCTTGTGCACCCCTACCCTTTTCTCTGGCAGGGCAGTATGAGAAGCTGAAAAGTCCCTTGCTCTGTGCAAGCACTGCTCTGCAACAACTAAAACATTTGTGTGTTATCAGCATTATTTTTCTCCTAAATCCAAAACACAGCACATAACAGCCCCTATGAAGAAAATTAACTCTATCCCAGCTGAAACCAGGACAGCAAGTTATAGTTATCTTCATCACAAGAATAGCTTTTCTATTGGTGAAAAATGGTATCACTTTTCTGTTTATGGTAACCTTATAGTCAATATAGGGAATTCACAGGAATTTCACAGGATGGCTGAGGTTGGA
>VXAA01005266.1:42903-60977 GCA_013399115.1 Anseranas semipalmata | reverse complement strand
GTGAGATTCCAAAGCACTGGAGGCTGAAGTGGGGGTGTACAATACAACAATTGTATTAAAGGAAAAAAAAAAAGTCCAAACCTTATGGCATAGAATTTTGAAGAGTTTAGAGTTCATCTGAAGGTAAGCATATTATACGGTTCTCAGCATCATTAGTCTTTAAGCAGCTCATTCCAGCTAGTTTTCCAGTATTCCCATTAAATAAATGAATATCTTAGAGGGTAAGAGCAATTGCATTAAAGTGTCACAGCAATATAGGAATCCTTAACATGAGTACAGCTCTTTGGGAATAAAGTATCAGATAAACAGAGATTACCTACACTAGTTTTAATGCACAAACTATAACATTATTAAACAAAGCAATATTGCAGCAGATATTTTGACAGATACAGAAGAGTACAAGAAAAGACATTTAGGGCAACAACACCAACCACTAAGAAGGAACTGTTTTACTCTGCAGCTGCCTGTAGCTTTAAAGAGAATGGTATGTACCTTTAGTCTGTCCTTTGGAGACAACACATACAAGCAGAAAGCTGGCATTTAAGTTAATATGTTATATTTTAGTCTGCTGTTTTTTGATAAGATGATGGAAGGCACCTGTGCAGATCCCCTTCAGTACAGCCAGCTGGAGAACTCGGTAGAATACAATGGAAAAAACAAACAAACAAAAAAAAAGAAAATCAATTTGCATTCATATGCAGGAATAGTTAAATAATGCAGAAAACCTGTGAATACAGTACTGTAGCAGTACTGTAGCGAGGCAACATAAGAAGCAGGAACCCATTCACTTTTACTTAGCTGTCTTTAAAAGATGCAATTCAGTGTCACACTTTTTAATATATAAAATAAAAACAGATAATGGGTTATGAGGCATATAATTGAAACATATATATTTAGAATCATAACAATTTCATTTCGGCTGAAATATGCTGCCATGTGTTACATGTTCTCAGCTTCTTGTGCTTCACATGAAGTGAAAGGTATTCAGGAACCTGAGGACTAAACTCTATGTTTTTACATTGTACCAGACTCAGCAATGATGAAAATTGAATTAGTTGCCAAAAAAATAATAATACAGATTAATCATTAATTAAACACCCTTAATATTTTTAGCCTGCCTGAGGCCATTAATGCTAATTTAAGTAACTATTTATCTCAAATTGTAAAAAGCCTGTTCCTAAGAAAGCTATGCAATTTGGTTAAGTGTATTGTGAGGAAAATTAGTGCTAAAATCAAATTTAAAATGAGGTTGGCAATCTCATTTATTTACACATTGCAGTGTGGTCTGCATGAAAGGCAACTTAATCTGTATTTTGGAAAGGAGTAATGGTTCTGTATTTCTTTGCTCTGTTAATTACAGAAATAACCCAAAGTAGCTCAAATGGCCTGGCTTTTATGCTTCATCTAGCCTCACGTGAAAGTATATGCAAACAGGAATTTAATTTAAATTATTTTCAAATGTTACTCTATTTGGAACCTTTTCAGGCTACACACAGCCACTGTGTCTCATTACAGAATTTATTGAAAGGATGAAGTATATTATTGTCCTATAAAGTGTAAGAAGTGTTTTGTTTCCAAATAATGTGTGTGCATATATGTACATATGCACATATACTACTGAATAGACAGGTGTGTAGACATATAAGTATACACAGATGTAGGTATATGTACCACCTATATACCTACACACATATCTATTCCATCCTCACGTAAGGATTTAGTTTGACAATGCAGGGTACTGACTATTAGTACAGTATATTTTATATATATATTTATATACAATATTTGCTTGCATAAAAGCAAAATCAATGGTATAAATATCATTTAATTAATTTTATAAACACATATTTACAATGCACACAACAGTAAGAGTGTACAGTTCTTGATCATGTAGGTCTACCCAACAAAATTACATGGAAAGTGTCTTCAAAAAACAATGAGATAGAAAAGGAAAAGTACAAATGAGCAAAATACAAAGAATCTATTCGTATTAGTAAGAAAAAAAAAAAACAATTATATTAAAACAAGAAGTTCCCTCTGTTCTTTCTGATGTGTGGCATATGTTTGAACTGTTTGACACTGATCATGTTGTGTGTTGGTTACCATATAAATTAGTTTCACTTAGCTCAAAATATCTCTGCCACAAGATGTTGTTCTAATGCTTTTGTGTGTGTGTGTTTGTAATAAACTAAAAGGAAAGAGGAGAATTTAAAAATATGAAGATAACATCAAGCAAAGATGAGACACTATAGGGCATCTCTTCTGGGGAGAGTTATTGAGGATATCTGTAAGAAGAAATCACAGAAACGAATAACAAGTGAAAATTTCAAAACAGTAATCAGATCACAAGGCGAAGTGTGGTATCCGATGAGACCATCAAAGTTACTATTTTTGTAATGAAGGAAACAGTACTTTATTTGCCTACAAAGCATCTGTTACTCCACTGTTAGTTGCCATATATAGTAATCATACACATGCCCTAAAGGAAAGTATTTTCTACCTGGAAAAGCATAACTCCCATTAAAAGTAACGTAGATTTTTCACATGCCTAGGGACAGGTGAAAGTTAGCAGGAACCCAAATCAAGTGGCTTGCCTGAGGGCTTTTATTACTTAGAAATATATTGTAAAGTAGTATAACTGTAGTCAGAGGCAAAAATAAGTTCTCCTCATACATGCTGCCAGCAATAAGTGTGCTATAGTTAACCAGTGACTAACACATCTGTGAGGAGTTACCAAGTGATGGGACTCTTCCCAGAGACGAAATATTGTTTCTGCTGACTCACCTCTGTAGTCAGATCAGGAAAGTCTTATTAAACTCGCTAGCTCAAATTTTATCCTGTTTTTAAATCTCTGATTGTTTCTTAACAATAAAAAAATAAATAAAAAATAAAAAAAGTTTACTTATTACACAAAGTCCCTGGCAACACCTCTCTGAAGATGACTAATGATATTTTATGAGGATTAAAAAATGAAATTTAATATGATAACTAACTGAAATCTCTAAATGATTCTGATAATAATCAAACATCATTATTACAGATGCTAATATGATTCAAAATGTGTAAGACCAATAAGTGTTTCTGTGTTAAGAAAGCCCTATGAACATATTGCAATATGCGTTACTGCAAATGTTTTTAAAGTAAATAAATTCTTACAGTATATTTATACTGCAAAAGCAAGAGGAGTCAAGGGCAGGAAGATTCCAGAAGAAATCTCAGCCAAGATTCTGAGTTCTTGAAGGAAGACTCTTATTTGCTTTAACAGAAAATGGAGAAAATCTGGTGGAAGGGAGAATTCTGAATAAAACGTTTTGTCCCTAATGCATTTCTGAATGCCCAAGGAGTCTGGTGAACTTTGCAGAAGTGAAAATCCTGTAAGTTAAATTTTAGATAGGACATAAAGGATAAGATAGAGGTCTCTTCTGTTCTGCAAGTGTAGACTTCAGGAAGAATACACAGAGAGGCAAATGGAAACAAAAATATGATCCATCCGAATAACAAGCAAGATACCAACATCTGTGATTCTGACTAGTTTAATTTGTGAAATGAAGCCTGAAACCGTGTGATATTTCTAAAATGAATGAATATAATTTTGAATGTACTGATTAGCTATTGGGGTAGTAGTCTGGTTGAAGTAAGATAGGATGCTGTGCTTTGGCATGGTTAGGAAACAAAGCTCTATATTGCCACATAACATTCCCAAATTTCCATTCTTAGCTGGAATAGCCTGATACTGTTTGACCTCCTGGTAATACCGTCTAGACACACTGCCAATAACCTTGCAGTTTTGTCTCAACCATTCTGTCTTCACCTTCTGGCAGGTGAGCTGATTTTGTAATAGAAATCAGTGTTCGGTCATCATGTTGTTTTTGTCACAATTTTTCAGGGCATTCAGGTAAATGCCTTTTTTCAAGTGTAAGAATAAAATGTATATGCAGCCAGCACAGTTAGGGAGTGACAGGCTTTTTCAAACCACTGGAATATTGATTCAAATTAAGCAGCTGGGTGTGATTAATGTTAGCTGAATATGAAGGCAGATAAGAAAAAAATACCAACAGTTTCCACAGTAAGTTTATTTCTTGGTATGATGAACTCACTTTTCAGCTCACCCACACAGGAATTCAGAATCTTTAAGTAGAAAGTTACTATACTTCTGCTGGGTGGGAAATATGAAGTGTGTTGACACCAAAAAAAGTGTTTATTTTGGCCTTACGAATTCTCTGATGTTCTGGAGCTGAGGGCATGTAGAAGAGTTTCACTAAGCTAACACAAAGGAACAAACAACTGATCTGTTTGCAAGTGCTGGCATAGAGATCTGTTGGCAAAAATTGATGGAATCACATTCTTCCCTCTGGTGTTAATTTCTCCAGGGGTAGTTTACTGGGCCCCTGTTTAGAAGTTAAGTTTTAATTCAAACTTGCTTGACGTTATGAATGCCTCTTGAGAGCTACTTGCTGGAGTGTATGTATTACATCTTTTTGCAAGGTTTTGTTGTGGGCAAGCTACATGTTTGTTTAGGGCAACTTTATGAATATAAGTACAGGACAATTTTGAAGAAGTCTAAGGTATAAAAAAAAAATGTAAAGTTTTTTTTTTTTTTTTTTTTCCAAAAAAGATGTTGATGGGGGAAAATATTGTAAGGCTCAGAATATAACTGTTGAGGCCAGGATAGAGTTCTGCTTCTGCTCCATTCTGTTCCTAACCATTATGTCTAAAAAACTGTATATTTGAAAGGACAGCAGCAAAAATCCAAAGGTCAAATCTACTTTCAGCTACAGTGCACAGATGTGTGGCCCTGTAAGGTACATCAGGCCCTTAGGGCAGAGAGTAACTTAGATTTGTCCATGTGTTCTAGGTAGCTATTTAATTTCTGAAGGATAATGTAAAACTGGAGTTTAGTAGCTAATGTTCATCTTATGTTTTCCACAGGCTTTTAAGGCTTAACAGCACAAATTAAATTTCACACCAGCCAGCCCAAGTTGTCAGCATACTGTTTGCATTTAAATGTCAAGTTTTGTTTTCAGGATCAGCTAAATATGAAAAGGAGTCCACTAGCACTTCCATATCCTCTCCAGTGAAACAGTTTCCACAGAGTGAAAATACAGTAACTATTTAGATGCTTGCTACTGTGAGAAGAAAATTATTCAGGATGTCTGACTTTGCACATACTGCTCGAGCTGTTAAAAAGGTGAGAAAAAAGGATGCACAATAATTTATTTTGCAGTGTTGATAGTTCCCAAATGCAAGTAGTATTGAAGAACTGCACTTTTGTTAAAAGGCAATGAGAGAACCCCACATCATCTATCTTACAAAAAAACAGAGGTGGGAGCTCATAAATAATGGGGTGGGAGCTGCATAACTAATTTTTGGTACTGGGGTTTAGATTCAGGAGAGACAGATTTGCATGAATGAGTGTTTCTTCTTCCAATATTTTTATATAACCCTATCAGTCACTCTCATTCCTACATTTCCAGTGGTTAATTTTGATAGTCAAAGTTACCAGAGGAGGTCATGCATATAATCACTGAAACATCAGTAGTGCTGGAAAGTTCAGTGGCTGTTGAAATGCTCTAAATGATGATTCTCCTTCATGAATTGCCTATTGGTCCTGATTTGGGAGTTGGGCTCAGAAAAAAATTTAACTCTTACAAAACTCATAAGAACTAGGTATTATCATTATTATTATTATTAACCTAGGACTGATATTTACCTGACCATTTATTAAATCTGGGAGACTTATAGTCAAGATCTTTCCTTGTGAGGAAATCTGAATCCCCATTTTTAATCTGTAAAGAGAGTATCCTAACCATGCATCTCTACGGAATTCCTTGTTCAAATATCTTTTATTCCTTTGCTTATGTCATTCTCTGTTCAGGAAGCCACTTTCTGCAGATTCTCATCACAGGTGTCCAAACGTCCTTGCACTTTTCCTTCATGGGCCCTTGCCACTCTGGATTGTGAGTGCTTTTAAGTGATAGGACACTGAAAATGTAAATGCTCCAAAACATCAGTCTGTGACCTTGAGGTGGTCACTGCAACTTTGATTCTGAGTAGAGAAGCATATTCAGCACTTCTGAAGTTCAGGCCATTCTTTCTGAAGTTGGATCTCTAAGGTAAATACACAGAAAGGGAGTATTACATCCCAGAACAGAATTCCAAATTTTCTGCTGTCATTAGTTACTTCTCAGAATCTTTGGCCAAAAGCTTGCCTGTGTCCTTCTGTCAAAAATCAAAAGCAGAATTTTGAACACTTTTCCCTGCAAAAATCATTCATTTTTTACAGCAAGACATAAGAATTTCATAATTTTTCAGAAAAACTTTTTTTTTTTTGCCAGCTGTCTATATGACTTTTTTTACTCCTACTACCCCCTTCCAAAGGGCTTTCTGGTGTAAAACTTCAAAAGCAAAAAAACAAAAAACAACAAACAAACAAACAAACAAAACCCTTAAAAAAAAAAGAACTTAAAAAAGAACTTAAACAATAGATCTAAATTTCCACATTCAGATCTAGGTCCAGACAATTACATTGCGTTCAGATGCGGTGTCATAACTTTTCTTGGAAATATAAGCTAGCTGGAAATCAGTTTCAAATTCTGAAAACTACCTCCTCAGTACTTCTATATGGTCATTTTCTTCAATCAGAATGGAATGAGTAGAATACACATTAATAAGTAATAAGTTTGTGCGTATGTTATGGCAACCATCTATATAAGGGAGAGATTTTTAGCTTTTTTAGTGAGCCTTAATTAGCATCAGAGTCACATACACCTCCAGCACTAAGTCTATGTATTTAAGAGATGTTGTTTGAGGTCAACAGCAGCTGCCACAATGACAGAAAAATACACATGTATACACACACATATATAAAATTCTGAAAGCCACATTTGCTTCATTAAGGTTGGTGAAGGCATAAAATAGGTTTTAATTGTATGGCTGATTTCCCACAGCAATTTATTGGGTAACTATTTGGCAGAAATCAAAAGCTGTAAAATTCATGTTGTTTGTTCATGAAGTTAACAGCGAGTTAAATCCTTCAGCTATTACTTAGGCAAAACTCCCATTGAAGTGCATTGAAGTGAACTTCAGTATCCCCTGAGGACTAAAGTTTGCAGCATTTTTCTCAAAACAAATAGGAGCATTGAACCTTAGGGAAGCTGTCATTGATCAGAGAGCCTTAAGGCAAGGACACTGTTACTGTAAATTTCAATCTTTTTTTTTTTTTTTCCTGTACTTTTCAGTATGACAGATGCAGCAGTTTAAGGGAACAGCTCAAGATTGCATAGACATTTATTCTGATTAACAACACAGGAACATTCAGTTGATTTCCATAGGTGCTTCATTTTTTGATGTTTGCAGTTGGAAATATCAAACATCTGCCTGGAGTGAATAACTACATAGCTGATAGCATTATATCTGTTCCTATTTCAGACTTCCAAAGCCAGACACACTTGAACACCCTTGTAGGATCTTGGATGCTCATGGAGACTTGGAAGCAGAAAAGACCCAAGCTGTATAAGATCAATTGCTCCTGGCTCTTAAAGGGCTAGTAAAAACATGTTATAATGTTTACATGACTTTTTATGGGTCAGAGCTTATTATAGCTCCATTCTAGCCTACGTCAGAGGAGCATTTTACAAGGCTTTTGATGTTCTTGACAGTTATGTTTCAGTGAGTTTGCCAAAGCAGGCTATTTCTACTGAGTCCCTAACATCCACAGATTTTCAAGATTCCCTTTGCAGTGAAAGATACTTGGGAACTGGACAATGTGTAACCAAATTGCAATGGACATAAATCATAACAATAAATAAACCCTGTGACTTCTAATCATAAGAATGTTTATATATGTCAAAAGACATTATATGCTGTACTCAAAATGCTGTATTGAAGCACATCATGGGGCTTATGAAGTTAAGCTATCAAAAATTGGGGAATGCTAGAATTAGACTTGCTTACTTAATCCTTTCCTTTCACTTACAAAAGAATTCTTGCATCGTGCCTGACACAGGATTGCCTCTCTCATTTTTATGAGCATTCTCCATAGTTTGCTCTCCTTTCTTAGTTCAGTTGTTGACCCATGTCTCATCTGTTGTACAGTACCCAGATTTTTGATCCCGTCACAGTTCTTCCATGATATTGTAGGTCTAGTATCTAACTACATTACAGTAGCTCACAAATGGTCATGATGAAGACAGATTTTCATGAATAGAGTTGTGTAAGACAGGGAAAGAAAAAAAAAATGCTAAGAGGGTATGAGTGAATTACAATTTTTAGGAACAAAAGCTTGAAATAGTTACTTCATTTATACAGTGGAAAAACTTAGTGGTAGTTGAATAATGAACCCTCAGTATCTGAATGGTCCAAGGCCCTAGTATTGCTTTCTGGGGGAAATCTATGGAAAGTCGTTGAAAAAGAGAAGAGGAAAGGAAATATTTCACAAGGAAGAAGTAGGAAACATTTCTTTGACAATGTTCTTTTTTTGTTAGACTAATGTTAGATCTTTTTTCTTAAATATGACTTTTAGATACAGTACAGTAGGGTGGGCTGGTAGGTGGAGTGCTGGTGAGAGCTAAAAGCTCTCTTCCTAGATTTCATGTTTCTCCAAACTGGAATTAGTCTTCCCAGCTTGATTTACACAGTGGGTTCGGAAATGGAACTTCCTATAGTAATAAATCTCATTGTATCATTAAAAATGGAGATTAATAATGTGAAATTTCCTATATTTGTGCAGTTCAAATTTCAGTCTCTCGTTATAAACTGCTCAGTATGACTTGGGCAAGTGGAACATTATGGCCACAGGAAAAGTAGAGGATTTTTTTTTTTTTCTTGTATGATAATTCAGTAACAGATGGGAAACCTTAACAGTTATGATCAACAGAAAACAATTGTAATTTATAACAATCATCATATATTTATACACAAAACTTCAGTAATTTGGCATCCATATTTAGAAACTTCCAAATAAAAATGAGTACTCTCATCTGAAAATATTGGTAACAGAAGAATCAGTTGTAGACTTTTTAAACACGTTAGTTTTAACCTAAAATCTGTTGTTTTACCACCATCAGTGTTAACACTTCTTTCGTTGTGGAATTTCAAGTGTTATGGAAGTTCTGATAGCACAAATTGTTTGTAACCAGAAAGCTGACTTTCATTAAAAACAAACTGCCACACCATACTGTACAGTAGCATTTTACTGAGTTTGAAGTATCTGGCTTGTTAACTTCATTTAAGCAGCTGCTATCTCACTTCAGTCTGATCACAGGACTGTTTGAAATGAAAATAAAACCTGCTTTGTTTACAGACCTCTTTTAACTACTATGGATCAAGAATTGTTTGTTCTTTCTGACAGCTTTTACAGGCTTTTGTTATATTTTATTCTTGATATGATAGATGCTGGTAATTTTTGACTGTCTTTTTGTAAGTCTTTTTCTACCAGCCGCACCATAGGGAGTTTATCAGAAAATGCTGATATTTCCTAATCCACTGCCACATACTATGTGCCCTTTGGAACAGGTATGCTTTCATATCACAGAATCCTACAATATTCTGTTTAATAAACAGTTTCTTTTTAGTTATATGCATATATATATATACTTCAAAGGAAAATAAATGTTCTTTGCACGTGTTTAGACAATTACATTTTCTGTTATTGAACAGAAATAGTATCACCTAAAAGAGTGATTTTAACTGGCCAAAGAATCTTTCCTGCCTACTGTGACATTTTCTCAGACATGATGTCATCTACTAACATTTCTTGTCTGAATAAAGAAAATATGAACCATAATGACGTTATGCTGAAGATTAATTAGGTTCTAATTCTTAATTTTAAGATTTTTTTTTTTTGTAGTCCTGAGTGACATTTCAGATTAAGTATATATTAAAATATCTGCCCATGAAACGTATCAATAAATTTAGAATTTGAGTAAGGATGAAAAACAAGCAAAGCTGATTAATTTATTACACACATTAATTTTTAAAAATATTATTTCTTTTTGCTTTATTCAAAAGATAGAATTAAACTTAACAATGATCACCAAACAAAACTTCATGAGGGTTTAAGCAAATAATGTCTTTTTAATGGTGGAAACAAATGTTCCTTGAAGGTGTTGGAAAAATTGCCTATTCTCCTTATTTCAAGACCAATGCTTAATAAGTGTTTCAAGATGATTCAATAAAATAATGGATCAATTATTATGTGTTTAGATCAAAGTAATTTTCTCTACATGATCTACAATTTTTCAGTTCTAGGTTCAACTCACTTAGAACTTATAGGAACTCGTCTTAACTGTGACTTGCTTCCTATCACAGCTGTAGTCCTCCTGGCTGATTCACTGAAATGAGGACAAAATAACATTCCTATGGAACTTCGAGAAGGAAAAAGCGTGATGTTATTCCTTTAACAGTGGTTCTAGTAATTTAAAAATATATATAAAATATTCCCTAAGTAGATGATAAAATCAGGTTCTGTAAAATAAAGATTAGACTCCCACCTGACTGATTTTCCTAGGAAGAAACACTGTGCAGGGCATATAACTGTGTGGGAGAAGTGTTACTTTTATTGCTTGCTTCTCCCTACTCTCCTTTAAACTGTAATACACCTGTTTATTTGTTGAAATGCTTATTCAGTTCAGTTGTCTGTATGGGGTTTTCTAACCTATGAAGTCATCTATTGAGATGATGTTTCAGGAGTGGAAGATTTGTTTGTTCGTTTGTTCTTTTTGTTTGCTTGTTTTTTTTTTTTTTTTGTTTTTTTTTTTTTAGGGAGGGTGGGGTAGTTCTATAATTTAGAACTTTAAGAGAAAAAGCCAAATCCTTTTTATAGTTCATTGTGACTACCCATCCCTCCTTACAATTCAGAGTCATTGTTGAAGAGAAGACAGCAGGATTCTTCCTTCACAGGAAGACTGAGCTATAATCATTACATTGGACATAAGGAGTGATTCTAGGATTAGCAACATTAGATGAAATTTTCCTCAAAAATATAAGGCACCAACAGAGGGAATTCCAGTGACATGAATGTACTTCTAGATGGCATAGAAAATTTAAATTTCAAGCCTACTGACTGTGGAGAATTGTATTCCTTAGGAGAGTTGTATATGCCAACTGACACATTGGATGTTGTTGGCTTTAACTAAAGGATAATATTCATGGTTGAGGATTATATATGCACCATTTTTTTTTTCAAGTAATTAAATGCCACAGTGAAGGTAGGAATTCGATAACAGCACAAGATTTTAAGGTGAGTTTAAAGTAAGTAACTGTTCAAGGGAGACAAACACGTGAAAGTGGACTGATAGGCTGTATAAGTAAGAAAAGATCAGTCCATCTGTGTTAAAAAAAGCAATGTATTGTCTTTGTCAGTACAGTGCTACTGATACCTAAGCAAAATTCACACATGCACAGACACACACTTACACACACACACATATATACATGCACATTTATAAGTATATGTGCATTAGTCATTCACTAGAATGTGAAACTGACTACTGAACACACAGTCATGAGATCACAGTAGGAGCTGTCTTCCAGATTCTGAAGACTGAGGAAAGAGGGCATCACTACCAGAAGGATGTTAGGACACCTATTTTGTTCTGTCTACCCAGGTACATAACAGTAGTTCTGCTTCTGGCTATAATGGATTGGAACAATTATATGCATGAATTACTGTTCTGCACTATTTTTCACTCTTTGAAAGTAGCCAAAAATAAGTTGAAAGTTAATTCATTTTGCCAGGAAATTCAATCATATAGAACCTGGACTTTTGTTTTCTGTGTCCATACTCTTTTTTCCTTGCCTTTTCAAGTCTAATCCAAATAATTTATACATGATTCTAATATCTAAAAGAAGCAAATGGACATACTAGGAAGTATAATTGATAACTATATTCATTAAGGTTTTGATTCCAGCTTTTCCAGACGTATTAGGTCTGTCTGGGACAGAGTTAACTTTCCCCACAGCAGCCTGTATAGTGCTGTGCTTTGCACTTGTAGCTAGAAAGGCATTGATATCCCCCAGTGTTTTGGCAATTGCTGAGCAGTGCTGGCACAGCTTCAAGGCCGTCTCTCTAGTGCCCCACCAAAGGACAGTAGGCTGGGGAGACTAGGCAGGAGGTGGAGAGGGGACATTGCCAGGGCAGCTGACCAAAGGGATATTCCAAACCATATGACATCACGATCAGCAATAAAAGCTGTGGAAGAGGAAAGAGAAGGGAGGTACTCTTGTTATGACAGTGTCTGTCTTCCCCAGCAACCACTAGGTGTATTGAGGTCCTGCTTCCCAAGAAGTAGCTAAACATTGCTTGTGGATGTGAAGTAGAGAATTGTTTTCTGCTTTTGATTCCACATGGCTTTTTTGTTGTTGTTGTTGTTCTTTTAATAAAACATTTTACTCACTCCTTCTTTTCAATATTTATATCTTCCTCAGCTTCATTTAGACCTAATTTAAGGTTAAAATTGTAGATTTTTTTTTTTTTTAATGTTCAGAAATATTAAAATTGCTTCTTACATATGATACCAGTCTTTTGATACATCTGGGTTCATGTGCTCCATTTCTGGAGAACTCAAAATACTTACATGTTTGAGTCTTGGTTTAAAATATTTTGTTCACAGGGGACATACTTATTTAAATCTATTTCATCATACATAAAAGTTTAGTTACAAATGATCTGTGACTCACCATTTTCAGTTCTAGAGATATTCTTAATAAAACAGGAATGTAATCTCTTTGACAATTGAAAATATCTATTTGTCAATTGAACCATTAGTTGCATATGTGGATACTACAGCTAAAGAAAATGAAATATCTTGCAAGGGATTTTGGCAGATCATGATGCCTAGAATTAGTTTGCAGTATAACTTTAAATATATTCAATTACTTCTTTGTATCTAGCAGTTTCTTTTAATCAACAACTATGTACACTTATATTTATGTATAGACTATATGCATTGACATGATGAAATCATTAGACTCCCTGATTTCAGTGCAAATAATCCACATAATTCCATCAGTTTCAAATTATTCCACTAATGCTCAGTTATTCATTTCTTGGAATGGGGGATGATTTGTTATTTAGATAAGATAGATTAATTGTCATTCTCTCATTTGTAATTTCCAAATGGCATAGCATTGTATACAGAAGTTTACATACTGCTTAACACTGATTAGTAGGGAAATGATAGGTCAGTTATTATTCCCTCAATACAAATTGTTATGGACTGAAGTGAAAATCATGATTAAGTGGTTTTGCAAAGGTTCATACTGGGATAAATGGTTCTGCCAAAAAAAAAAACATGAGGCATAGTCAACACCAGAAACTTTAAGTGAAGAAATACGATTTATATGCCATATTCGGGGGGTGGAGGAGTGGGGGACGTTTATACAACTTATTTTTCCTTCCGCATCTCAAAGTTTTATAAAAATGGTGTTATGCTGCTCTCTCACACAAATTTTGCAGATAGTTCCCCTTTCACATCTAGTAAAGAGCTCCAAAAATTGCTAGGTAGCAAAAATACATGAAGGAGGGAAGAAATTAATCCTTTAGACAAAAACAGTTCTTAATTCAGCTTGCCTGTATATCACCAGCCTTTACTGCTCAGGCATATTATTATCAGAATATCATGGTTCCCCCAGTATATGAAGTCACATCTGTTTTGGAATATGATCAAGATTGTCTGACACTGAAATATCCTTTACTATTATTATTATTTTATTATTTCTTGGTATTTTTATTAGTTTTTATATTATTATTCTTTGTATTAAGCAAACACACAAGCATGCTACCATGCTACACTTTTAACATGTTCATACTTCTAGCTGGCATTAAAGAAAAAATGCAAGGGCTTACAGAATTCACTGCTGCTTTCTCCTAGGACTTGGTTAAAATTTGAAAGGAAAAAATTTTGGAGGACTTGGCCATGTTTTCTGTGCATCTGCACAAAACCATGTGCAAACATGGTCCTGGAATCTATATAGTGGGGAAAGACAACACCAACAGGAGTATCAATTTTTGCAGTTACAAAAGTCAAAAAGGTGCTGAGTGTTTTTAACTATTCATAATGTCATGGTTTTAGCTGGGATTGAGTTAATTTTTCTTTGTAGAGGCTCACATAATGCTATGTTTTGGATTTTTGATGGAAATAGTGGTGATTACACACCAATGTTTTAGTTTTTGCAGAGCAGTGCTTACACAGAGCCAAGGACTTTTCAGCTTCTCGTGGTGCCCTGCCAGCAAGGAGGCTGGGGGTGCATGAGAAGCTGGGAGGGGACAGAACCAGGACAGTTGACCTAAAGTGGCCAAAGGGATATTCCATGCCATATGATGTTGAGTTCGGTAATAAAAGCTGGGGAAAAGGAGGAAGAGTGGGGGGCTGGCATTTGGAGTGATGATTTTGTCCCCAGAAACCATTACGCATGATGAGCCCTGCTTTCCTGGAAATGTCTGAACATCTGCCTGCCGATGGGAAGTCGCGAATGAATTCTTTGTTTTGGTTTGCTTGCGACTGCAGCTGTTACTTTACCTAGTAAACTGTCTTCATCTCAACCCACAAGTTCTTTCACTTTTACCTTTTTGATTCTCTCCCCCATCCCACCTGAAGAGATTGAGTTAGTAGCTGTGTGGTGCTTTTTTTGGTGTTTAACCCTATCAGGGTTAAACCACAAAGCATAGCTATTAACAGTTCAAAATCTGAGAATATTTTAATGCATGTGTTTTTTCTTCTACCCTTAATGTCATCACTTTCTTGTCATGTGCAGATCCACTTATACCATAAATTATTTTCATTGCTCTTTTTTTCTTTCTCTATGCATTTTAGTTTAAATTGATTGTGTGAATAGGACCCAGTACTCCAGACAGGAGACTATTTGCATTATTTAATGATATGCTGTTTAGAACTGAATGAACCTTACATGTTTTTGCATGCTACCTGAAATAAGAACTTGAAGGAATGCTCCAAAGAAGTTGGCAACAAACAAAAGAGCTTGTGACTCCTAGGACTTTTTCTTCAGCTCTTGCCTACTCAGAGGTTGTCAGATTATGTTAGAGGTTTCTACTACTTCTCCCAGATATTGTGATAATGTTTCAGTGAACTACTCCTTACTCTTCAACATTTCGGAATGATACAAAAGTTACTGCACATCCTACTGTCTGCAATTCTTTTTTCCATGTCAAAACTGACCTTGCTGCTCTTCTTTCTGAACTTTAGTTTCCTGTTAAGTAAAAATGAGAAATAACTGATCGTTGCTTCCCAAATTTCTCCTCTTGTAATTTTTTTTTTTGTGTGTGTAGACATGGTAGTATTGTACATTGACATCAACACACAATGTATTTTAATGCGTAATTTTCCTCAAAGAGAAGTACTTTCCCCAACTAATTGATGATGAATGTATATTCAGAGAAGTCAAATGATTCATTCAAGAAATCAGTGATAGATCCAATAACAGGAATGGCTAGCTCCTATTTTTGTGGTTTATTGGTTTCAATTTTCATAGTAGTTTGAGATGGATATTCTCTGAACATTGGAGTGTAATGTACGGAATGAGTCAGCAAGAAGAATGAGTTTGTACACAGATGGATGAAAGCCAGTGACCTAGACTGAAGTTTGCTGTCTAAGATAAGATTTAAGATCCTATCTAATGAGATCATAGTTCTAGGGAAAAGTTGCAGTAATATGTTACGGTATGGTATGGCATGGTATAGTTCCAAGCTGTATAACTGGCTGATGTATTAAAATAGCTCCATACTGATAGACTAGAAGTACCCCTTTAGAAATGTAAATGGTTAAGGGTGTAAAAGCTGAAATAAGAAAATATAAAGAAGAGTGGAACACAAAAACTGTACATGCAGAATGGCAAATGGCTCATCGATTACTAAGACAGTAGATTCATATTTGAGACCAACATAATCAAAGTTTAGTTTTAAGAGAAAAACAAAAAGTCTAACCTTTACCTTTGGATGACATATTAGACTGACAGAGAAGCCTCAGTATGGTGACAGATCATATAAATCAAAGTTCAGAAGAACTTTGTTCATTAAGAAGAATACTCTGCTCTGAAAAAAAAAAAAATCGGATACATCAAAAAATGTTCCTATAAAGTATCTTGGAGTTGGCAGCATTTATTGTTCACAAACAAAGCTAGGCCTTTGCTTCTGTTTGTTGTTCCCTGACTAGGCAGTGCTTATTCCTTCAGCTTCAATTGTTTCCAGTTTAGGGAATGTTGCTCAACAGCCCCGGGATTGCAGCTCTCAGAAGAATGGTGAATGGGATTGATTCAGCAGTTATTGTCACAGCTGGTGCGAAAGGGGCTGCAAAAAGGCCTTGAGACACTGATCAAGATAGTGTGGGACTTTTTGTGTCATGCAGAGATGGTGGTAACATCCCAGATGACAGGTGGAGATGAACCTCTAGAAAGACTGCACGGTGAATTTTGCAATACAGTAAACAGGAGTGTTGGCTTGAACACTAAAACTGGAAACAGGATTTCTAGAAAATTGCTCCACTTTTCTAAATACAACACACATGCCTATTGTTGCCCAGAGAAACATGGTTGCTTATCTATCAGATTGTTTGACTCAGGTAGGAAAATGTGTGACTCAGAATCATGACTATACACACCCTGCTGTCTAAATAAATGAACAATGAACAATTACTACAGCTTTCACAATCTGTGATGATTTTAAAGTTCACGTATCTTACACTCATTCTCACATGAGCCACAGTATATTAGAAAGTTACTTAATAGTAACACAAATATTTCTGTAACTGTTATAGTGAAAAAAGGACCCTGTTCTAACATACATTTAAGCGGGAAGGGAAGGGAAGGGAAGGGAAGGGAAGGGAAGGGGAGGGAAGGGAAGGGAAGGGAAGAGCAGTGATACGGAATAGCAATTTGGATATAAAATGCCAATGGTTTTGGATCCAGTCCTCCTACTACTACTCACACAAAACTTATCTAGTTAGTCACTTGGATGACTCCCACTGTTTGGAGGTACTATAGACTGTTCCATAGATGTAATGGCTTTGATTTTTGTTAGTGATTTTTTTTTTTTAAAAAAAAAGCTCATTTACACTTTCCCTTGTAGGGCCTATTCCTCTTCAGTAGATTAGAGGAGTGTATAAGAAACGCTAGTGTAATAAAGGTAAAAATATATTTCAATTTCAATGAGAAATGACATGTGCCAGCTATGAACATAGCTAGACCAATTTATGGATAGAAATAAAATGCATTCTCCCACCCCTAGGGTTTTCTCTTTTTCCACCTGTTTGATTTAACTGCATTTAAAGTTCTGTATACAGCTGAATCAATCATTGTTAAGATTATTTTGTTAGTGCAGAATGCACTTATTGCTTTAACATTTGTATTTTTAAACTCTTGTTTTTTTTTTTTCACAGTACTGATATAACAAAAATGTCAATGATACCTGATATTTTCCCATTTTTATATTACTGTCTCCAAATATGAACAGTATATTAAAAGCATTATAGTTCAAGCAATATAAAAAATCAGGACACACACTCCTATTATAAATATTAGATAGAGTAAATAGATGAAAATAAGTTCATTTTTTATTTTTAAATTAAATATATTCACTCCTTAGAAATTGATTAGCTTAGATATATGTCTATGGAGTTACATTCCTAATTTTTTTTATATTTTTTTTCTCTTACCTTGAGTGAATTCAGGTTAGTAGCATTTGCAAGAGCTTGTTTTTCCTTTTGAAAGTGGCAGTTTAACTTATTGTTTTCTTTCTGCTTAAACATACAGCTTCACCATAGAAAAACACAACAACAACAACAAAACAAAAACAAAACAAAACAAAACAAAAACAAAATCCCTCAAGTCTTAGTGACATCTGAGAAGGTTTCAAACCTGCACTGGGGTAGGGAGGGGGAGATGAATTCAAGAAGTGAAGAAACCAGTATTTCCTTCAGGACAACTCAGCATCCAGATATGCATCCAGGTATTGTCTTGTTTAATAAAGCTATTTGCATAATGGAAACCCTTACAGAAAGGCTTTTCTTGTTTGCTTGCTTTGAAAGCAAGGCAAGATGAGGCAACGCAAGGTGAAGGCAAAG
>VXAA01005266.1:26456-42847 GCA_013399115.1 Anseranas semipalmata | reverse complement strand
AGCAAGGGGAAGGGAGGGGAGGGGAAGGGGGAAGGGGAAGGGAAAGGAGAAAGTTCCTGGATATTCCCATTAGTTCTAATTTTGACTCTACTATATAAACAATCATTTCATTAAGACAGATTTGAAGATTACTGAGGACACCTCTCTAGAGATGTTAACTAACATATTGATTTACAACAGTATTGGGTTTACGTGGCAAGGGTTTGGTTTCAGGGGGATTGCAGGGGTGGCCTCTGTGAGCAAAGCCCAGCAGCTGCCCCATGTCAGAGAAGAGCCAGTTCCAGCCATCTCCAAAATGGACCCGCCGCTGGCCAGAGCCGAGCCAATCAGCAATGTTGGTTGTGCCTCCGGGAGAGTGGAGTTAAGGAAGGGAACAAACTGCTGTGCCACAGCAGCTGGGAGAGAGGAGTGAGAAACAGCCCTGCAGGCACCCAGGTCAGTGCAGAAGGAGGGCAGGAGGGGCTCCAGGCGCCACAGCAGAAGTTCCCCTGCGGCCCGTGGAGAGGCCCGTGGTGGAGCAGGCCTTCCCCCTGCAGCCCATGGGTACCACATGGAGCAGATCTCCATGCTGCAGCCCGTGGAGGAGCCCACATGGAGCAGGTGGATGTGGCCTGAAGGAGGCTGCGGCCCATGGGAGCCCCCGCAGGAGAAGGCCCCGGGCCGGAGCTGCAGCCCATGGGGGAGCCATGTTGCAGCAGTTTGGTCCTGAGGGATGGGCTCTGTGGTACGGACCCATACTGGAGCAGTTCTTGAAGAGCTGCAGCCTGTGGGAAGCCCACGCAGGATCAGTTTGGGAAGGACGGCATCCCGTGGGAGGGACCCCACGTGGAGCAGGGGCAGAGAGTAACCGTGAAGGAGCGGCAGAGACGCAGCGTTACGGATTGACCGCAGCCCCCATTCCCCTTCCCCTGCACTGCTCAGGGGGAGGAGGTAGAAGAGGGTGGGTGGGAAGGTGTTTGTAATTTGCTTTTAGTTTCTCACTGTTCTAGTCTGCTAGTGATAGGCAATAAATTATATTAATCTCCCTATGCTGAGTCTGTTTTGCCTGTGACGGTAATTGGTGAGTGATCTCCCTGTCCTTATCTCAACCCTTGAGCCCTTTCCATCGTATTTTCTCCCCCTTTTTCTTTGAGGAGTGGGAGTGAGAGAGTGGTTGTGGTGGAGTTCAGCTGCCCAGCAGGGTAAAGCCACCACAACAACTGACAATGAACTGGAGAAAATTATGAAGAATTGTGCGAACGTGCAGACAGGCTTGACTGGAATTGTAAAGATTCTTTGGATGTCATGAGATACACTCATTATAATGGCAAGTCCAGACCTAAACAGTTTTGAAAATATGAATATACAGGATCTCTATCTTTTGATATTAAACAGTTGACCAGATAGTACCAGATCCTGTTTATGGCATATAGATTAAGCTTATGTTTCTGGCTGAAAGTGTTAAAAAATATGTGGAAATTACTGTGTTACAGTGTTACTGAAAGCAAAAAAAAAAAAAAAAAAGTAAAATAGGAATGCAGTCTGCAGTTTGGATTGGCACAATTATGTGGAAAAAGATGATCGAAGAGTTAAAGCTCTGTAAACTACTGAGCACATAATTCATAATATTGTGGTATTTGCCTGGCTTAATACTTAAACACATACTTAGGATCATATTTCAATGAAATCACTGAATGTTGTCTGCCTTTTGGCTAAATGTAGGCCAAAAAGCCAATAGTAGCATGATATCCAGGTTTGACGTGGAACTGTATAAAGCTTTGACTCTTCAAGTTTGGGTGGGCTCCAAATATTAGCATCCAACAAGAAGAAATATCCTTGATATAGCACTCCCTCTTAGAACAATAATAATAAAAGCTAGTCTTGAGGACCTCTGCAAACTGCAGCACAGTACATAGTTTTCTCTAATATAGAAAGATGGCTGGAATAGCTCCTTGGAAATAAAAATAGTTTCACTAATGATGGTAGAGAGATCAGAATCAGGCAACGTGTGCATGCAGGGAACTAGATAGATGGAAAGACTTAGGCAAGTTCTGGCACTGACAAGAGCAATTCTAGGCTAGGACTATAGAAAAGAGATTGAAGTATTGAAACTGAATTCAAATCTGATTCAGATGGACTATCAGTGGCTTTAAGACAAAGATTTTCCACAGGGAAGTAGGAATAAAACAATCAGAGCGGTAAAACACCGGCTGCAAACTGAGCTTTACAGTTCATCATGTAGGAAGAGGAGCATACATAGTGACAGAACCTAAATATTTGATGATATTCCAGTTTGAGAAGCAGGATGATATCATGATAAAGGAATATAAAACAAGAGGTGGCAGACCAGAGCTTCTGTGTTTTTTACGAGATCATTTCAACTGAGCAAAGTCAGGAAAATTCAAAACTGATAAAACAAAGAATATACATATATATTTTCACTTGATCAATACTTGGGTTGTGGATTGCATTGCTGCTGAGTGAGAGAACAGAAACTTGTCAGGATCTGGAACACACACATTGTGTAAAAGGGATATATACAGTAATATTTTGGAAACATCATGCATCTGAGCACAAGTCTTTCTCCAAATAACAATGAGATAAAAGAGACAATGATGTTGAAAGGCACTGGAAATAAACTGCCACACATGTCTAATGGTTGGGAATTAAATGTGTTTCTCTGATGAAACTAGTGATACACATTTTAAGCGGCAGGATTTCATTCCTTTGTGATACTGCAATTTTTGTTTCTATCTTTGCTGATTTTTATGTTTGACATGATTGGATTTGAACTTTCTTCTCCTTAAATGTGCAATATATATATATAGGTATATTCAAGAATACTGTGGGAACTGATAACAGAAAACACACATGGAAAGTCCGAAAAGTAATTGTGTGTAAATATCTATACTTTTTAAAGTGTAGATATAGTATAGCTTTTGGAAGCTGGATATGGTTTTTTTTTGACACAGTCCTGAGGGAGATATAACATATAAATTGCAGTACTGATTGATGGTACAGACCTCTAAAAAACAAATGCTCTTTTTCTAGACCTAGAAAAGAAAAAATTGTTGGCCTGCAAGAGAAACAAATGACAGTGGTCTGTGCCAAATCGGACATAAGTTCTTGGGAATGTTATTCAGCTTTTGCAGTAGTAGTCAATAATATCCACCAATAATCTCATTTTTCTTCAATTTCCTTCTAGAGTATATGTTTCCAGGTAACAATATAAAGGAATTCTTGCATCAGTTACTAAATTGGGATCACTGGAGAGGTATAACAGATTTAGATACCTTAGTAATAGAGACTCAATGAACACTCAAATTTGTAGAGAAAAACATATTGGAAACTGATGTAATTTGTCCATACCTAAGGTTCATTTGAAAGTTCTTCTGCAAATGTCTTCCCTTGACACTGGCATGCAAACAAATATTTTCTCTGTAAATATACTAATTGCAGTTTCTAAACCTATGGCAGATAAAAATAATTATTGTTTGCTGTTTCAAATAATAAAAAAAAAAAGTACATAGGCTGGTTTCTGGAAGGGTATTTTGCAAGCTCCAAGTGCTCTGTAGAATCACCTGAGTTACAACTGCAAATTATAGTGAAGCAAAATATTAACAAACTTACACAGTCAATAGATCAAAGAAGCAAATCATCACTCCTCAAACTGCCCTGAAGACCTTGCTAAATATTTTTTTTCACACCCAGGAAGTCAAGCTGTTTACACTGAATGAGTATGACATTAACTGTTTTTATACCTACTAAATTAATCTAGATGGTAGTGTATTTTATGTTAAGGAGGAAGAAATAGGTCTCATGATTTGGTTTAGGAATGTATCTGACCCTAATTATGCAATGTTTTTTATAGGCCTACTGGCTTATGTGATGCTACAGCTGATCTCTAAAATTGATGAGAATTTGACTTGCAATATTTAAGAAAATTATTACAGATAATCAAATCCAGAAAAAATAATAATCCCCATTTGGTGGCATTTTTATGCCAAAAGTATACTTACAAAATTGTATATCTGATCTATTTTATATTTTCAAGTATTTTAAAGCTTTGTCCCCCAATGTGATAGAATCATCAAGCTAGACGTTTGTACATGGCATGTCACAACAAGGAACTGACAGGTCAGCACACATGCTTTCTGTACTTAAGGCAACAATCCCATGCACATCAAACGTTTTTTAAAATCATTGCAATATTCAGGGTATTTCATTGTTTGTGTAGCTTGAACTCTCTAGCTTCGTTTATCAAGAGATTTGACTTTGGGGTAGATGTCTCAAAATTAGACAGTGAAGTTCTTTGAAAACAATTGAATACATAAAGACAAGTGGGACGAGATTTCTGTGCTAGTTCACCTTTTCTAAGATATTCATGTAGAAAAGACATGTAAAAAGTTCTCAACTAAGGGAAATTTTTAGGTGGTGCTTTCCTCATATTAAACAGTGGTACATTGATTGTAAAACAGGAAATATAGGAAATCAGGTTTATCTTGATTTTATATTTTAAAAGGAGTCTGATTCCTAAGCTTGCACTGGGTACTCATAAGAGCCTGAAATATGCCTTGAGTGTGTGCCATGCCATAAGCAAGCATGATATGATGACTAAATGCACATCATATATTACCTGGTATTTCTATTCCACAAGTCCCATAGCTCTATCAGCCACAGACATCTGTGGCTGTTCTCACAGTTTATTGTTACTTCTTTTTGTTAAGACGTTGTTGCTGATCATTCATATTAAGAGCCCTTAGATCTTGCTCAGTGTAATCTTTCCATCTTTCCTGGTTGGTCACAAAGCTGAACCTCATAAAAATAGCCTTCCAAGGGATTTTATGTGGTCTGTCTTCCATCACCTAACCACATATCTTACACATTGAAATCATTGGGATTTTCTGATATTTATGATTCTATGTTAGCTTTATATTTGGCTGAATGCCAGGCTGAAAGTACTTGATCCAGTGTGCATATTTTTTTCTCTTCCTATCTGTTCCATCTGAAGAGTAAACTGATCTAACAGTTGGAATTTTATAGACCATAATGAGGAAAGAGATGCCACAATTATGCTTATGTTCCATATTGTCACTCTTTTTAAAGATTGGCCATAATATTGCCTCCTCTATTTCTTTGGATTTGTTTCAAACCTCTTAACCAACGGGATAATTTGGTAACATCTTTGTCTTAGTGCATCCCCACCTGTTTTTAATAGTTTAGAGGGAACATTGCCAGCTCCTTCTGCTTTGTTTTTCCTGAATGTTCTTATTGCTTTCTGACTTTCTTTTTGTAAATTCAGTTCTTACACAAGCTGTCTGAAGAGGTGACTGCTTGTTGGTCACTTCTAGCATGATCCCACTTAAAGAAATGTGTCAGGCATCTACATTCTCAAGTGTCAATTTTCAGATTTCTCAGGTACGGTACATATATAAATCTGAGCAGACCTAAGGAGTTAAAGCAATGAGTAAAGCCTAGAATTAAAGAGACTGTTATCGCAGGGAAACAGTAGCACTTTCCTAGAGATTCCCAAATTTCCATCACCTCTGGAAATTAGGTTGCCATGTATACCTCCTGACCAGGCAACCTACTTTTTGTTACTAAGCTCTGCCTGTGTCATGTAGCCTACAAGATGCCTATTACCTTCTGCTCCTTCTTCTCGGATCCCTTGAAAATCTGAAAGTGCCATTTCCCATGTAGCTTTAAACGTTTCAAATAATACTCGTTTTGAAGTGAAAACTTTTCCTCTTCTTGTCATTCTCTCTTGTCATAAGAGGGAGATAATCAATAGCTTCCTCTTCATATATGTCACCCTTACCCTCCCATAAAAAAAATAAAAAATAAAAAATCCTCAAAATGCAGTATTAGTAATACTGCTGAAATAAGTGATGGAATATGCAAGCAAAGGGTGAAAAAAAATCTTGCTGTTAGTTGTGCTTTCAAAAATGGGAATATAGTACCCATTGATTTAACTCTGATATGAAAATAGAGATTTATACACGGACTGATCAATGGTAAAGACAAAAAAAGGGAATCAGTAAGTACTATCACTTTAAAAGATAATTATATTTTCTTGTTTCCTATGGCCAGAATTCAAGTCTACAGCAGCAATAGACATCTGGCTTACTTCCTAGCAGAAAATTCCAAGTTAGTTAATATTTATTACATTTCTTGATATTTCAAGGATATAGTTTGAAGGAGGAATCTGAGAACATTTCTCCATCCTGGTTTGGGGTATGGCTAGATCCTGACAGCGTATTGGGATGAGACTTGGGTGCTAGGGATCTCCCATCTGTCTCCCTGTACCTTGTTTTCTACTGGGAGGCAACTCAGGTGTGCAGACACACCAGGCACGTTACACCACCTCCCAAACCTGGGGGAAAATTTTCAAGAGACCATGGTGTAGAGCTGCCACAGAATTTTGAAAAAAACAGCATCTCTCGCTATAATTAGTATATTCCATATGCATGACTATATTTTCTGTACTCCATTTTTTAAAATAGGACAATTGCCCTTAGCAGCAGTAACATAGCCAAATAACATATATTTTGGGGAACATATTTTAGAAGTACAGGCTGGGACTTTTTGAAAGGAACCAAAGACGTTAGCCATTTGCTGAAATGAAATAAAATATGAACATCTTATTTGCCTTTAATAATTTTGAAAGATGCATTCCTAATATTTGTTTCCTGATGTGAAGGAACAAAAATTACATGTTGCTTCCGTTTATGTAAATGATCAGTGAGATTGCATATGAAGTCTTGAATATTCTGCTTCCTGCCATACCAAGATTGTTAATAGAAATCGTTGATTATGGTGTGTTTTTTTTTTTTTTTAATACATGCACCTATTTGTATGTGCAAAGATAGTAGCTTAGTAGCTGTCTACAAGAATGGTGTTCATAGGCTAAAAAAACCCTTAGATGTACTTCAGAGCTTGTGCTTGCATTTCAGGTACTATGGCTAAAAGGCTGAATACTGTTGTATGACAAGAAGAATCTTTAGGGCATGCAGAAGAACTGCAATGTTCTTCTTCAAAAAGAAATGTTTTTCAAAAATAATAAAATGACAGATGAACTAATTTGTAATTTAATTGTATATAATTCACTAGACATTGAAAGGCATTCTTATTTAAAAAATTAAATTGATGTAAGTATTTATTATCAAAAATCTATTAGTTTATAGTTCATCCAACATGTTCAGATTTTAAATGCACATTGTTATTCACAAGCAAATTTATTAAGGTCTGGAGGAATTTCAACTGAATAAAGTCACAAAAATAAAGAATATGAATCTCAATCACAGGGTCAAACAAGATTCAATATGTATTTTTGTTTGTAGACATTATCTGACATTCTATAAGCTTAAAGAATTGATTTTCTTAGAAAAAAATATCCTGTTATCTTTTTAGGGGAAAAAGAGATAATGCACATGGTATTAAATTTAGGATGATTTTGATAAGTCATTATTAAAGAAGTTCTGAAATAAATTAAATCAACAAGAAAAGGAGGGAGCTTGCATGAATTAGTTTTCTTTTAAATTCATCTGTCTGATTTAAGTACTGTCACAGCAAAATCATTATTCCATCACACAAAGTGATATTTTGTCCCTTTGGATTCCATTTGTGAGGAAATGAACAACTGTAGGAGCTATATCAGTTGTCTATACATAAGACTGTCACTCAATCAGCTGTTTTAACCACATTATGTGTTTTTAATTATTTATGTAGGCTTTAATCTTCCACTACTACAATGTAAAAAGATGCACATATAAGAGCTGTTGTTATAAATGGCAGAACTACACATTGTTAAATAATCAGTTTTTCTTACTCCCCACCTTCAGAATGTCAAAGAAAGTCTGAAACATAAATGAAGCCTTCAGCTCACTTGTGCTGGTTGGGTGATTTATAAACTCATTTAGCAAATATGATTTAGTTGTATCTGCTGAAAGTTCCCCACCCTAGCCCAAAGACATTACTGTCAGCTTAAAACTCTGGCAATATATAAACTACATGGATATAGTCACAACTTGTTGTCCCAGACCTTATTAATCCTCAAGCTATTTGAATTTAAAAGCTGCTTTTGACATGGAAGCCACTGTAAATCTGTACTCTCTGAATTTCCACTGACACTTCAGGGTGACATTTTGATTTTTCATTTTAAGGAAGTCCCTGTGTTCTTGTTTAATCTTATTACCTGTTATGCAGGCATTATTTTGTCTCATACCAAATAGGTATCTTACCACAAGTTATTGTGTCATTGTTCTGCCAAAGCCATCAACCATAAGGGATTTTCCTAGTGAACCAATATCAAAATATAGACAAGATTATCATAATTTTAAAGCCGGCATCTTGAAAGCCTCAGGGGTCTTATGTATTAAGCCTCTTTGTTTTGCAAAGCTACTAGCATGGAGTTATGAATGTCATTAACAATTTGTATCCCTCACAAAATAAAATAAAATAAAATGAAAAACACTTGATTTTTTTCAGAGTAAACTTGTTGCATTGCAGCAGATACTGGCTTCTTTGTTTATTATTATGCATTTGCTTTTGTATCTACTGACATTATATTCCAGCAGAAAAGGAAGGCAATTCAAAACCACTTAAGAAATAAAACTGATTTTGACTCAAATAAGAGAAAATATCACGCTTCAGAAACAGATCTTTAAGCATCCTCTCTCTCTCTTTTTTTTTTCCCCAGCAATGTATATATGAATGCATATAACTTTAAACACATCATTAATACCAATTTCTTCAACTGGCCTATTTTTGTGTTTAATATTATTTTAGAGTTTTGCTGGATTAGGGCCACAGAATGATAATACAATATTTCCTTCAATGAAAAAGGATACTTATTTTTGCAACTGAAATGTACTTGGGACGAGAAAGTACTTTGTTTCATATTTCTTGATTGGTAGTTGACAAAGGAATTTAACATGCAACGTTATAGAAGATGATGAAAACCAGGTGCTTATTTAAATAATAATGAAAAAGGTGTAGCAACATGTTTCTTCTTTCTGACAGAAAAAGATGCTAAAAAACTATCCCTGATCAAAGCTATCTAGACAGAACAAGTTAAAAAAAATGTTTTAAATGGAACAGCAAGTATGTTAAAGACCAGTTACAGAAGATACTGACAAATTTTATTTCTGATGTATGAAATCATATGTCAACTTGAGCTGCCAACGTGCAGAAACCAGGTAAGAAATTCAAGAGTATTTTTGAGATTAGGACTATGTCATGCAACTCAGACAAGGATTTGATAGACATGAAGGTTTTTAGAAGATCCCTTCTACATTTTCAGAGTTCCTCTTTCTTCAAGTTGTTACCATGTAACATGGTTTCAGTCATATGAAGACATCAAATCCAGCCCAGATGATGAGGTCTCTCTACCGCAGGAAATGACAGCATATGAAAATAGGGTTGTGAAGTGATGCCAAGTCAATTCCTTCTCAAACAATATCCAGTCTTCTGTCTCTATTATATTTGTTTTATTCCAACTATCGCTCAGAACTGGCAAATGACATTACATCTGCTCTTGCAATAGAGACAAATGGATTACCACAGAGGAATGTGTGCAGCTATCAAATAAGGACAATGTGATTACTGGTAATGTAATGATTCACGTGCTATTCTTCAGCAACTGTCTTGAGGAAAGCAAAATCAAAATATACCATGGCTGTTCATAAGTGAAGCATAGACAATAAGGAGGTAAATTTTTCACCATTACATTTTATAAGAATTCACTAAATTGCAAGAAGACTAAATTACTTAGTTATAGTTCTTAACTTATTCAGATGATGTGCGAGTGACAGCAAAGTACGAAGAAAAAGAGAGATCATTAATTTTATAGACAACAACCATTGCAGCTCTGTTCTAAAGAAGGAAGAAAACAAATAATTATAGACAGCCTTTGTTTGCCAGAAGAACTAATCGCTCTTACTACAGCTACACAAACATTGTGCAGCAACAAAGCCAGCAAGAGCATCCTATCAGCAATTCAAATGTTTCCTTTTCACCTACAAAAAGGTTCTGAGTGGTGTACAGGCTGTAGTACTCACTAGACTGAAAAAAACGAGTCCAAAATGTATCCGTGGCTTCTTTGCACTGTGCAGAAGTGTGTGTGCAACTGCTTAATAGACTCAATATTCCAGGGGTGAAGACAATTTGAATTCAGATACACAGGCATTGGGCTTGGTTGTCATGGTATTCTCAGCCACTGACCAAAATCCTCCTTTATCTCATTCTTCCAAAAGTAAATGTAACTTCATACTAGTTTCAAAATGCTCTATAAAGAATAAATAAATAAATAAATAAATAAAGTTTTGGTATTTACTAATATTTATGAGTTTAAATATGATTTTCATTCACTTCACATAAAAAGTAGATGCTAAAGTCCTTAAAAGCCAATCTTATTTTATATTTATATTTGATCACTCTGTGTATTAAGTATGCGTATGTTTTCTCTCCAAGAAAATGAACCGAGGTGGTTTTGAGTTATATATTATGGATCTGAAAATTTTTATATCTACCTTTGAGAAAAAGTCTAGCTAGCTTTTCTGTCACATATAAAAGCAGGTACCTATTGCAATTTCAAACTTCTGTGTACTTAATCCTTCTTCAGAAGTGGTTTGAGATCAACAAATAAACAAACCTGATTTAAAATTATCTGAAAATACGCCATTAACTTACTGGACCTGAAACATTGTGAGAGCCAGCTTTTAAAAATATGATCTTTTAATAAATATCATATTTTTCTTAGCAATAACATTGTTATTATTATTATTTTTTTTAAAGAGAATTACTTGGCAGCAATGTTGGAAATTAAAATTCCAAGAAAAGTTGTTGTGGTTTAATCCTGGCAGGCAGCTAATTACCACACAGCTGCTTGCTCACTCTCTGCAGGTAGGATGGGGGAGAGAATTGGAAAGGTAAAAGTGCAAGAACTCCTGGGTTGAGGTACAGACAGTTCACTAGGTAAAGCAGAAGCCACACACACAAGCAAAGCAAAACAATGACATCATTCACTACTTCCCATCAGCAGGCAGATGTTCAGCCACTTCCAGGAAAGCAGGGCTCATCACGCATAATGGCTTCCTGGGAAGACAAATGCTATCACTCCAAACATTCCCCCCTTCCTCCTTCTTTCCCCAGGCTATTATTGCTCAGCATGATGCCATGTGGTATGGGATATCCCTTTCCACCTGTCCTGGTTCTGTCCCCTCCCAACTTCTTGTGCACCCCACCTTGGCAGGGCAACACAAGAAGTAGAAAAGTCCTTGATATAATAATATATATTGATATAATAAGTATGATAATAATATTGATATAATAATAATTATTGTTATAAGTAAGCACTGCTCTGCAACAACTAAAACATTAGTGTGTTATTAGTACTGTTTTGATCAAAAATCCCAAAACACAGCACCATCAAGAGGACAAAATTGAGACAAGATTTGTTTATAATCCCTTTTTTATTTCTATTCCATTTCACCTAGTAATTTTTAATTTGCTGCTCTGTAGAAAATTAATTCTTCCAGTTTGCATCCTGACATTTATTTTATTATTTCTGCTTTGGGGAATTCAAAATTGAGGAAAAGAACTAGGCAGATCACTTCAGGCTCTGACTAATTCTGGGTCCCATCATATTCTGTATTGTCCAAGATGACTGTCCACTCTTCCTGTAAATTTTTACTTGTAGCATTGGAAACAGAGCTATCCAATTTCTTTTGAATTTTAAGCTTCTGTCACTATTTTTCAATGAATATGAAATATTCAATATGAAAAACCCTGAAAAATTAAGTGTTTTTTGCTCCTTGATCAATAGTTGGAAAATCGGATATGAAATGTTGGCATGTGTTATATATATATCTACAAATAAATAAAAAATTAGACCAATTTCCTTTTCCGTTTTACTTGGAGATACACATTTCAATCCGAAACTGTAAACCTTTCAAGATTTCAGCTTCAGGGGTTTCTGTTCTACCAAGCTCAGGTCTGAGCCATACCCATAAATTCAAATCATAGTTTAATTCCTATATGCATTTCACTGTCTGAGCTTCTGTCATGATTAAACTGAAGTAAAAGACTGAGATGAATTTCAACTTAACAGTTTTCTTATTTTTGAGCAATGAAGTTAAGATAAATGGTTAAATGAGGAGTATGAATTTGTGCTCTGTCACATATGCGAAAAATGCCCAGTGTGGTCTAGCCTCACTGTGCTACTCACAAAGGATAAAAGCACCAGTAAAATATGCAGTGCTCATTTCTGTTAGACCTTGAAGTATTTACAGACACAATTTGATTATAAAATTTTCATATTTAGGAAAAATATTTTGTTAGCCAAGCTATGGTTCACAACACAGTCTCTATTAAGTCATTTATGACTTCTTATTTTTATTATTTATTTATTTATTTATTTATTTTAAGGAACTTATTTCTTATCTCTTTCTTTAAAGATTAAACTTATTTCAGAAATGAAGATTAACTACATCACTTTGTGCAGATCAGCAGGATATCCTGACTTATAGTGTGAAAGGTCACTGGCTCCTGAACATCTTTCACCCGACAATATGAAATTATATTACCCTGATATTGCAGCACTTGATATTTCTGCCGTCTGTGAAGATGGTAACAGGTGACCAAGGCTGTACAGTAAAAGCTGATCTTTCCTTTGAGTATTTGAGTAGATAGGCAATTTTCTAAAGTACCATTTTAATATTTATTTTTACTATTGGGAAATATATTAATATTTTGCTAGGCAATTTAGTTGGTATGCTGTGTATAGAAACAAGTATTTATTGTTGTTGTGGTGAATCCAATAACTGGAATTTATTACGGCACTGATTTGTTCATGGTTTTTACTGCTTCTGCTTCTGTTTATTCTTGTTATGTTTCTTTAAGCCAGTAACAAATCCCCTGCCATTTTAGGACTTTTCCTACAGTTAGGTAAACATGGATGAAGCATGACTTGCAATGAAACCAGCAAATGTACTTCAGCTTATTTTGGTATTTCAGTAATGGTTTGAGCAGAACTGGAGTTGCAGAAGGTATCTACATACCCACTGTGCATTCACCTCAGCATGACCCAGACACTGCTATTATCATTTGTGGGAGAACACGTCAATTTAGTCTTTGGAAAAAATCTTCAAGTTTCAGTATAGACTGGTCAAGCACAATATAAAATTTTGAAAACTGAAGACAAAGTCCCCAAATGGTTATTCTGTAAGCTTACTAGAAAGGGAGATGCCATTCTTCCCGTGGTTCTAAATGTGTTCTTACCCATCGTTCCATTACATCCATGAGTCTTATATTAGGGTGGATCTAAGCATAAGGAAAGTAGGCAGCTGTCCTAAAAGATAGGTAATGGGAGGAAATTTTAAAATTACCTGAGACCTAATATTTACTTTGCCTGTTCTTGAGCCCTGGAAAACTAAGATTGTAGAAGTGGCCACTGGTGTTTTTTCCTCAGGAGGAAGTGGTATGATCTGTGGCAAAGCTACTGCTGCTGTAAGGGCAAGGGTGATGGGGGTAGCTAGTGTCTCCTTACGGCTGGTGCTGTACCAAACCTACCAGACAGTCCTGTGCTTTCTGAGGGTGACTGAATCAACTTGATTCTCCAGGACTTTGTCTTTGCTTTATGACTCCATCTGCTCCACTTCAGTAGTAGCTTCACCACCACCTTCATTTATATCGTAAATCTTTCCTCTTTAAAAGAGCAAAAAAACAACCAACCAACCAACCATTTTACTGTGAATAATTCTTTTACCTATTTTGATAACACTCTGGGAAAAAAACTGATTTTAGTTTTCTTTTGTCTAAATAAATAAATAAGTAAGTAAGCAAGCCACATTAGCCTGAATGAAAAGAAAGGTAGTTTAGATGTTGGAAGGGTTCAGATGTTGGAGATGTCTCTTCACTTGCAGTGAAAAGTTTTGTCTGCTGTTTAACAAGGTTGGGTCTTCACACTTTGTATACATGTAAAAATTGTCATGTGTGGTATCATTTCAAACTGTGCATTCATTAAAACTTTCCTGGATGGAGATTATGGGAGTGTAATTTGTCAGTGAACCAGAAATCAGTGCAGGGGTTGTGGTTCAAGCTGATAAGGCCTTGGAGGAAATTCCCTCCTACTGTTAGAAAAACTGGAAAGCGGAAACCTGAATTATGACTGCTTTAGCTGATAACAGAAAAATAAAATTATCATTAACTAAGGAGGTTTTTTTTTTCACTCTCTCTATTAGATTTATCAAGAGGAAAATATTGATACAATTTATCATTAAGCTCAAAGTTAAGTATACGCAAAACTTTATTTTTTTTTTGTTCATGTCAGCTGTATTAATTGACTTCTTAGATTATAAAGTGTGATGTGACTAAATTCATAAGTGGTGTAAGCTGAGGCAGCATAAGTAAGTTTTCAGTTTGCTTGTCATTCCTTGTAGGCTTCTACTTAAAATGATTGCAAATTGCTCAGCTGATGCTAATATGACCCTTCATCTGAAAATAGAATTATTAAACACTTTGGCTCTATCAGTTGTGCTGCAGTTTGTGGTGTTTGGAAGATGTTGTGAACGAGTTTTAATCAAAATGAGTAGCAACATTCCCCTCAATTTCTGTCTAATTATCCAATTTTTACTTATTTCATACCTGTGCAATGCCTCCTCAAGGACTGAGGTAAAAGTTGTTTTTGAATGTAAAGCTTACATTACAATATTTTTTATGTTTATATAAATTATGTGAAAGACAGTGGAAGCTGAGTCTCCAGCTTGCTGTTATGAAAAGTCCTGACTGCTTTTGTATTCACTTGTGTGATAGTTTTATAAACATTTGTTTTTAAAACTTACAGATTCTGGTTGATGCTTTAAAATTGTCACTTGGAACATTGCTGCATCATGAAGTACCTATTCATTTGTGTATCCAATACAAGCTGGGAGGTTGGGACAGCACTAGTCATTTGTACTTTTTTCATTCATCTAAGTGAATTTCCTTGGGTGCAGGGTTTGCTCCGCCCTGGAGATGAAATTTCTTCCTTTTCTCTTATGGGAAAGGAGATGGAGACTGAAGTGCCCAGGTTAAGGCAGAGATCTTGCCACAGATGACAAAGGATCACTGACAATAAGGGTATGTGCAGGGAGGGGAAGGGGTGTCACAAAGACACTGAGAAGAAGGGCAATATCGTTTAATAGCAGAGCTAATCAGAAACAGAAAGGATATATCATGCACATACTCCCTACATGAAGAAAGGAATATCTGGTGATCCATCAGTGATAGAAAAGCTACAACACAAAGGAGATTCAAATATCTTTGACTTTCATATTTAATTGCATTTTATTGGCTACGTATTTTATGCAAATGACAGTAGTATGTTCATCATGTAGCATCAAGAGAATTTAATTGTAAACCAAAAGACTCATACCTTTGGTGGGACTTTAGGAAGACTATACTTAAGCTTTGGGTGGAGGCAGTTGGAGAATGTGACTAAAGAGTCAGCATTGAATGGAAACAAGTGCCTGGAGCATGGGTATTATCTTTCAAGACAAAATGTGGGCAAAGAGTTTTAATTTCAGGTTTGTGCCTCTGTCTGTCTCAGGTATGAGGGCAGAGTGCTGCTGGATCTCTGTTCAGAGCTGGGGTATTTGCACAGCCTGAATCTCCAGCAAACACTCATGCAATGGCCAAGATTAGTCCAGATTCTGTGATGGACTGCTGGACTTTGGTACCTGTGATTAATTGGAGTTCATGGCATGCCTTAACCACTCTTCCCAATAGGAAGCATTGTCGATAATAGAGTCAGATATTTTGATTTAACTTCATTTAGAAACAAAGCACACGAAGACTAGTTGAATTAGCACAGAAAACCTCAAGCAACAAAAATGGTTTGCTTGCAGACCTTCTAGTCAACACTTGACATGCAAATGTCTTCCAAATTTTCCTCTGAGCCATTCTCAGTTCTATCTTAATCAGTGTTTGGAGCTTGTGTGACTTTTCCATCACTGCCTGTGGTGTTTTAAAGTCTCTTTCATGCACACCAAAGTAATACTCAGTGAAGTCTCTCTGCTGACAATCCCAGAGTGGCCTTGTGGTTTTGAGTGGCTTTTTGTTTTTGATACTAATTGGTGCTTTCACTTCAGCTTGGCAATCATTTTTTGGAATGGTATTTTCCTGTTACAGTAATTTCACAGAATCACAGAATCATTTAGATTGGAAGAGACCTTCAAGATCAATTAGTCCAACCTATGACCTAACACTAACATGCCCTCCACTAAACCATGTCACTAAGCTCTACATCTAAACGTCTTTTAAAGACCTCCAGGGATGGTGACTCAACCACTTCCCTGGGTGGCCCTGGGTTCCAATGTCTAACAACCCTTTCAGTAAAGAAATTTTTCCTGATATCCAACCTAAACCTCCCCTGG
>VXAA01005266.1:11260-26132 GCA_013399115.1 Anseranas semipalmata | reverse complement strand
GCCCCAAGTGCAGGACCTGGCACTTGGCCTTGTTGAACTTCATACAGTTGGCCTTGGCCCACCGGTCCAGCCTATCCAGATCTTCCTGCAGAGCCTTCCTACCCTCGAGCAGATCAACACATGCACCCAACTTGGTGTCATCTGCAAACTTGCTGAGGGTGAACTCGATCCCCTCATCCAGATCATTGATTATGATATTGAAGAGAACTGGCCCTAATACTGAGCCCTGGGGGACACCACTTGTGACCAGCCTCCAACTGGATTTAACTCCATTCACCATGACTCTTTGGGCCCGGCCACCCAGCCAGTTTCTAACCCAATGAACCCAATTTCACTCAGAGCAATTTTTTGTCCACCAACCTAAAGGTATTTTGGCATACAAACAAATACATAACAAACTTTTGGGGCCGTTCTACAAAATAAAGGTGAAAATTGTCCCTAAATACTCCAGTAGGGAAAAGAAAGAGAAAAAAAAAAAAAAGGAAGAAGAAAAAATGATTATTTTACAGTACATATTTTGGATATGCAAAGTGGCATCATTTTGTTTCCACTGGAGTGTTTTGGTTTAAGTACATTTTTTACTTAGTATAGTGTTTTTGTAAGGTCATATTCTACCTTGCTAAATGTTGTTCCTTATGTTTGTAATACCGGTTGGAATGTAAATTTTCTTCTTCATGCACACAATCTCCATAGCCTTTTAAATGAATATAATACAGGACACGCTGCTAACCACTAGGGAGGCAGTATTCCATATGTATTTAAACTTGAATCAAAACCAAAACAAAACAAAAGAAACAAAAAGTAGTGGATAAAAATATTAAATATATAGACCCATACTTTTGAAGAAAAAGGTCATTTGAAAATGGCTTTTTTTTTCCTCCCAAACTCCTGCCAATAAAAGAAAGAAGACTCCGAAAGATAAACTACCATTGATTTTTGATTAGTAATTATCTGGTGTATGTGTGGATTGTTGCCACAAGAAGAGTCCCACTCTCTCTCACTTTCCATCTCTTTCCTTTGCTTTGGATCTAGGAATGGTGGCTGCACTGTCAGGTTGATCAATGAGCTGAGCCAATGGAAAACACACCCATGGGAAAAAAAATAATAAAAAAATGGAATTTTTGCTGGTTCAGCTTTACAAAGTAGATAAACCACTGAGGCCTGACTCAAAGAAAACTCAAGGGTGGGACTGAGCTAGACCCCTCTTGGTCACAGACAGATATTCTCAACTAGCATGAATTCAGAAAGCTACCTGACATGTTAGACACCAATTTTTCACCTGCACAAGTAATTCTTTGTTGTGATTCTTGTCCCTGCTTCTACTATTACTACTGAAAATATTTGTGTTCTGACAGTTATTTGTAAATACAAGATTTCCTATTATTCATTAAAAAAATGTGTACTTTCTACTAGTACACTTTTTTTTTTCTTAGTTACATTTGTCTTTTGAAAGGCTGAAACTCAAGTAATAAACATGCTTTGCAGGTTTGTTTGTTTATTTTTATTTTTGTTTTTTTAGGCCTTGGAATTACAAAGTAGTGTTGCAACAGTTTAGACAGTATCTGTCAGAGCAATTTATGGAACTAGGAGAAAAAGACTGTTAATCAAAATGTGAAAAAATAGAAACATTATTCTCTAGTTTGGGAGAAATGCACAAGTGCATAGTGTTTGTTTCCATTTTGCTCTGTTTGCTTATTTAATTTTCTCCTTACATGTGTTGCAGTCTTTTACATTCTGGTCAGATGGATAAGAGTATTTTGGTATTGTAAACACATTGTGCAAACACTGCAATGGTATGCAAAGGAATCTATTTCATTCAGGGCAAGTCTAGATTGTTTAACAGGAAAGGCAAAGAGTACTGAGGTTGGTGTGGTAGATTTCATAGTATCAACTTGTCAAAACTAAACAACTTGTGTATAATAAATGGAATACTCAGAACAGGACAAAGGTGAGAAATGGGTCTTTGCCCCTAATATCTGTATCACCCTCTTGACCTCCTTGCCTCAGCATCCAGCTGTAGTTTTGAACATTTGAGTAGGACTATGAAAAATGACCTGCCATTGCTCTCCAAAGAGCCTGTATTGTTCATTGTAGGCTTATTAAACACCATCACAACTCATGTGAGAGTTCTGTTTGTTAAATGGATATATTTGTGCTACTATTATATTCCCTGTTTTCCCTGCAGAAAAACAAATAGGAATGTATGTACTCAGTTTCTATACAAATCAGTTCCTATACAGACATATACAGACTTGATTCCAGTCCCATGTACTCCTGTGATATCAAACACTGCTCATTTTAAGTGCTGGCATTCTCAGGAGCCGAATGAAGAATTTTTGTACAGATTAAACAGTAGCAGAAAGGACAGAGATGTGGGATGTGTGGAGAAAGGAGTCATTTCCATTCAGCAAGCCTCCCACTTGCTACTGAAAAGCTGTCTATATTGGGCTTGGGGAGTGCAGTGGAAAGAGTGCAGGGGATAGCTTTTTTTTTTTTTTTTTATTTCAGTAGAAGTGCATGACTTGGTTAATGCCAATCCACACTGATTCTCTCAGTGGAAAGTATTATCAGACACTTCAATATGTGCAGATTTTAAGACAACACTTGGAGGAGGAGCATGGGAATGAGCTGATAAAAGTTATCACTATCCCATTTCCATTAATTGAACCACCATATTGATTTATATCAGTTGAAGGCACACTAACAAGGGACCCACAGGAAAGTTGTGTCTAATTTAGGAAAGAATGTTTTTGTTGTTGTTGTTTGTTTTTATAGTATTTTTAAACAACGATGCAAGGTCTTACAGAAGGGATGGCACTATTCAGTTCTGCATGTTTTGGATCAGATTGTGCAAATCCATTTATTTGTTGAACTTTATTTCCTCATGACAGTTCCATAAAAAAGGCATGGTAAGTGTCAGAGAAAAGGATGGAGCGGCGTTTTTGTGGAGAAATAATTTTTATATGCATTTGTGAAAGAAAATTCAATAGGTGAAAAGTCTCTTGCATATTTTTAATGGAATAAATTACTGCGTAGTGTGGGAAACAGCTGTTGTACATCCGGCTCTGCTTCACTTTAAAAGGAGGTTTGGGGAGTTAGAGAGGTGCATTAACCTCAACAGAAAAGTTCTTAATCTATTAAGCTATGTTAAAACCATCATGTTGGTTTTAGCTAAACATTTATAGAAAGCCCAAATTTTTGGTCCTCTAGACACTCCAGTATTTTCTATAATTCTTACTTAATTCTAGAAATATTTTGGCTATGCATATAGCTTGATAGATGGGACTATGTTTCCATAGCATAGGGAAAGATTATGAAGGAATTAACAAAATATATGTTAATAAAATTGAAATTTTAGCCTTCTGTAAAAACAGTGAGCAAGCCAGCTGATAAAACTTTAACACAGTTTGATATATTTATTTTCTCATTTATTGTATATAAGAATAGTTAATTCATTGCATAACATCTCATGGCTAAATTTCCACCTTCTCTCTCTCTCTCTCTCTCTCTTTTTAATTGATTAATAATCAAAGCCTTTTCTATTTTTTCCAACTAAGAATGTCAGTCATTTGAGTACAACATATCATTTGTTGTATTCAATGTACCTTAATGCAAGGTCATATTGACCTTGTGTAAATTTCACTTGAAGGACTAATGGCTGTTAACAATAGACCTCCAGTACATTTGCTTCAGCACCAACTTTTTTGGCATCATGTGAAAAGCATTTCAAAAGTATAAGTAAAAACCATCAGTTTCAACAGAAATAATGACCCCATTTGCCATGGAAACTAACGGACTTTATGAAAATGCACTGAGTTGTTTTCTGTAATGAGGTTAAATTATTCTAAAAATAGGACTAGTGCTTGGTGTTAGCTGGCCAAGTTGCATAGATTTTACTTTCTGAGCCTCTTCAAGCAAAATATAAACAGTTCTGGATATTTTGAGGTGCTTAGAAAGTCAACAGCTGAATTCCTTTTATTTAATAATTCTTTTATTTCTAAGATAGAAGAAAAAAATCAAAACAACCGATGACTTTATATAACAGCAGATGGTCAGTATAAGTAAACAGCTGAAATTTAAAATGACATTTAAAGCAAGTCTGTATGAAAGTTATAATAAGTATGCCCTACAACACACCCTTTCCTTTCCTTTCCTTTCCTTTCCTTTCCTTTCCTTTCCTTTCCTTTCCTTTCCTTTCCTTTCCTTTCCTTTCCTTTCCTTTCCTTTCCCAGGAGTCTGGGGGGAAGGGAGAAAAGGAGGCTGTGGTAAAATAATGATTTTTGCTGCAGATAGTAGGTTGTACTGGGTATTATATAAACTAGGAAGAACTGAAAAAGAACTATATTAAAAAAAAAAAAGCTGAAAGAAGCTAGGAGGAAAAAAAAATCTGAAATGATACTGAGAGATGACATTACAAATAATCAGAATACAGTCATGAATGTAGTAAAATAAACCAAACCAACGAACAAATGAAAAGGTTAAATTGTGGCTTTGTCTTTGACTTGTATGTAGAGTGTCATGATCCTGTGGTTGTGTCCCATGGATTACAATGGGGAGCAACGTACAGCACAGAATATCAGTCTGACTTCTGATACCATTGCTCTAATTCAAAAGTGATTTTTTTTGAGGGAAAAAGAAACCTTCATGCCAGCCCTACACCTGGCACAGCTTGTACAGCTGGTTTGGTCTTTATCTTAAGAAGAGATGTTTGGAAAAATGTTTCTAAGCTCTATCTACACACGTGCTACTCTAAATGTTGGTAGAAAATGTTGGTATCATGAAGACCTTCACTTCACCTGTTGCCAGATCATGTCATGGCCCAAGTTTCTGTCACTGTATTCCCTCACAAATGCAATTTTCTATCCCTTGGCATGCAGATAGCCACTGAAACTGCTATGTACCTCAATGCTAGTAGGATTCTTAAAGTTGGTTTTGTCATTTAGCAGGACAGATGCATGTGCTGCATACTTCAGCAATACCAATATTTCAGCATAATTGTCTGGGATGCGGTTGGCTTGCTTCAGATAACTCTTCTGCCCTGTTTGGAACTGGCACTTAAACCCAGATCTCCCTGGTGTCCTGAGCTTCATGAGACATTCTGGCAGGAGTGCTTCTTCATGTCTCATGTTGATGCTGACAACAGATGCAAAGCAGAAAACAGTTTTGAGGTTGTCAAGGCAGGCTGAATAAAACACCTGTATTATCAAATTTGTCATTCCTATAATGTGCACACTTTAAAAACTTTGAAGCATAGCAATTATCATGAACATCTCAATATTATGCATTAGGATATATTTAAGAATGTATTAATTACTTAGAAAACTAAACTAAGCTAGTTAGTTTGGACAGAAGTAATCATCTAGTATAGCTGTTGTGCAGCAGCTCATGGCAGTCAACTTCAGTCATCAAGAACATTGATTTTCTCCATGAAAATCAAATTACTGAAAAAAACACTGCAAGTTGGAGTTATGAGAAACTGAAGGTGCATTTGAACGCAGTAAGAATCAGGAAGCCAGTTTAGATGACAATGAGGACAGGAGAAAGGAAGTTGTTGCTCCAAGCTAGAAGATCACCTATGGCTGACAGCTGTCACTTCATAAGCTGAATGAAGATGAACTTGGAAGTTACCAGGAAGCTGTTGTGACAGTGAGGTCACTACACTTCTGCCTAGTATTCTTTGGTTCAGAAAAAGAATTGGGAAATGCACACAGCTGGGACATGTTTGGGTGACTGAGACAGGTAGGGTAGCGAGTGATAAGGTACACATTACATAGATCAGGACTGGTCTTATGTTTTGTTTATTACATTATATCTTTCTTTAAGTAAGTAAACTGGTGGCAGGGGGTTCAACATGCTGAAATCAAACTGAATTCTTTCCCGTGGTATATGTGAGCTTAAAGGATTTTTAAAAGGACCAAACTGGCAATACTTCTTGGTAGTTATGGACCAATAAGTGGTATTTATAATTATTTGATGATCATAGATCATAGAATCATTTGAGCTGAAAGGGATCATTAAAGATCATCTAATTCCAACACCCCCAGCCACACTCAGGGGCCCCTTCCACTAGACCAGGTTGCTCAAAGCCCCACCCAACCTGGCCTTGAACACTTCCAGGGATGGGGCATCCACAACTTCTCTGGGCAACCTGTTCCAGTGCCTCACCACCCTCATAGTGAAGAATTTCTTCCTTATAGCCAATCTAAACGTACCCTCTTTTAGTTTAAAAACATTACTCCTTGTCCTATGACTACACAGCCTGGTAAAGAGTCCCTCCCCATCTTTCCTGTAGGTCCCCTTTAAGCATTGGAAGGCTGCAACAAGGTCTCCCTGGAGCTTTCTCTTCTCTGAGCTAAAAAGCTTCAATAGCTGGATGTAGTATTCCAGGTGTGGTCTCACAAGGGCAGAGTTGAGGAGGAGAATCACCTCCCTTGACCCGCTGGCCACACTTCTTTTCATGCAGCCCAAGATACGATTGGCTTTCTGGGCTGCAAATGCACACTGCCATCTCATGTCAAGCTTTTCGTCCACCAGTACCCCCAAGTCCTTCTCTGCAGGACTGCTCTCAATGCATTCATCCTCCAGTCTGTACCAATGTTTAGGATTGTCCTGAACTACGTGCAGGACCAGGTACGCTTAGTCTTGTTGAACTTCGTGAAGTTCACATAGGCCCACCTCTCATGCCTGTCAAGGTCCCTTTGGATGGCATCCCTTCCCTCTAGAGGGGAATAGGTTGTTAGGAGCATCCCTCATCTTTGAGAGAACTACTTTGAAACTGAATAGGAGATATTGAAATCTCAGAAGAGGATGTATTCTTTTTTTGCTCGCTAGTGGGAAAGCAGCAGATAATTTTGGTGGGGAAGAGAACTGCTATTTCTATGCTGCGTTGTAATGTTTATCATTTGATTCATTGCTAAATCTTAAAAATAAATACTCAAGTCCAAGTTAAGCAAGAAGTTCTTATATTTAAGAACTGCACCACTCATCTTGGTGTTATACAAACATAATGAGGGTGTGCTCAATCACACTGTCCATGCCACCAGTGAAGATATTAAACAGTGCCAGTCCCAATATGGACCCCGGAGGGACACCACCCATCACTAGTCTCCACCTGGACTTTGAGCTGTTGACCACAACTCCTTGGATGCAGCCATCCCACCAATTTCTTATCCACCAAGCGGTCCATCCATCAAATCTATGTCTCTCCAATTTAGAGACAAGGATTTTGTGTGGGACCTTATCAAAGGCTTTGCATGAGTCAAGGTAGACGACATCAGTTGCTCTTTCCTTATTCACTCATGCTGTCACTCTTTTGTAGAAGGCCACCGTGTTAATCAGGTATGACATGGCCTTTGTGAAGTCCTATTGGCTGCCTCCAATCACCTCCCTGTTCTCCAGGAAGATCCACTCCATGATCTTACTGGGCAAAGAAGTGAGTCTGAACAATCTGTGGTTCACTGGGTTCTCTTTTTAACCTTTTTAAAAATGGGTGTTATGTTTCCCCTTTTGCAGTCACTGGGGACCTCATCTGACTGCCACCACTCTTCAAGTATGATGGATAGTGGCTCAGCAATTTAATCTGCCAGTTCTCTCAGGACTTTGGCATGCATATATTGGGGCCTGTGGACTTGAATAGACCAGACTAGACTAGACTAGAGTAGAGCAGTTAATTTGGAAGGGACCTTCAAAGATCATCAAGTCAAACTGCCTGACCACTTCAGGGCTAACCAGAAGTTAAAGCCTGTTAATGAGGGCATTAACCAAATGTCTCTTGAACATGGACAGGCATGGGACATCAACTACCTCTCTAGAAAGCCTGTTCCAGTGTTTCACCACTCTCCCTCTAAAGAAATTTTTCCTAATGTCCAGTCTGAACCTCCCATGGCACATCTTTGTGCTGTTCCCACACATCCTATCATTGGTTTAAAGGGAGAGGGGATTGATGTCTCCCTCTTCACTTACCCTCTTCAGGAAGTTGTAGAGAGCAATGAGGTCACCTGTTAGTCTTCTTTTCTCCAGACTAGACAAACCCAGTGTCCTCTGCCTCTCCTCATAGGACATGCCCTCCAGCCCTTTTACCAGGTTTGTTGCCCTCCTCTGGAAGCATCCAGGTAACTTAATATGCTTTTTATTTTGTGGAGCCCTGAACTGTACACAATATTCAAAGTGAGGCTGCACCAATGCTAAATATAGTGGGAGAATTACCTCTTTTGACTGGCTGGCTATGTTACTTTTAATACACCCTAAAATGCAGTATGCCCTCTCAGTTGCCAGGAAGCACTGCTGAGTCATGTTGAGCCTACTGTTGACTAGCACCCCTAGATCCCTTTCTGCTGAGCTGCTCTCCAGCCATTCATCTCCAAATCTGTACCTGTATGCAGCTTTACTCTGTCCCATGTACAGAACCCAGCATTACCTTTGTTGAACTTCATGCTGTTGATGATTGCCAATTCTCTAATGGATCTAGATCCCTCTGTAAGGCCTCCCGTCCCTCCAGGGAGTCAGCAGCACCTCCCAGTTTAGTATCATCAACGAACTTGCTAAGGATGCATTCCAATCCTACATCCAGATCATTAATAAAAATTTTGAACAGGACTGGCACTAGAATGGAGCACTGGGGAACACCACCCGCTGCCAGTCACATGTAGCCCCATTCACTACAGCACTTTGAGCTCTACCGTTGAGCCAGTTCATCACCCAGCATAGCATGAACCTGTTTATCTCACAGTTGGACAATTTGTCAAGAAGGATGCCATGAGGGACAGTATCAAAGGCCTTACTAAAATCCAGAAAGGTTATATCCACTGCCTTCCCGTTATCCTCCAAGTGGGTAATATTATCATAGAAGGAGATCGAATTACTCAGGCAGGATTTCCCTTGGTGAACCCATGTTGTTCATGACTGATAACAGCTTTGTTCTTTAATTGACTTTCAATAACCCACAGGATAATCTTCTCAATTTTTCCAAGGACTGAAGTTAGACTAACACGTCTGTAGTTTCCTGTGTCTTCTCTCAGCAAACTCTCAGATGGGTAGATGGGTACAATGTTGGCCAGCTTCCAGTCAGCAGGGACCTTCCCAGACTGCCATAACCTTTGGTAAATTGTCGAGAGGGGTCCAGCTATAATGTCTGCTAACTCCTTCTGCACACTGGGGTGAATCACACCAGGCCCCATCAACTTATGAACGTTGAGCTGACACAATAGTTCCCTTACAATTTCAGTGACCACAGATGGAAAGTTACTGCTTCCCCAGTCATGGTCCTCCAACTCTGAGACCGGGCAGCCCAAGATCTGTCATTACTATTAAAATCTGAGGAAAAAAAAAGGCATTAAAAACCTCCGCTTTTTCCTCTTTCTTACTTGTTAGGTGATCCAAGTATAGGTCAAATGTTTTTCTTTGACCTCTTCTTGCTGTTGACATACTTGAAAAAGACTTTTTTGTTGTCTGACACCACAGTGGCCAGTGTCAACTTAAGCTGAGCTTTGGCTTTTCTTCTTTTCTCCCTGCAGATGTGAAACGTAGTTCCATACTCTCCCTGTGAAGCCAGACCTTGCTTCCAGAGATCATGTATTTTCTTTTTCTGCCCTAGTTCCAGGAGGAGTTCCCTGTTCAGCCAGGTCAGTCTTCTGCCCAGCTTGCTTGACTTACTGCACAGTGGGATTGCCTGCTCCTGGAACCTTTTAAAAGGTGGTTCTTCTGAACCGACCAGCTCTCATGGACCCCTAAACCCTCTAGAGCAGAATGCATTTGTGCACATTCAGGTTCCTCTGATGGTCTCAAACCTGATCTCCTACAGTGGGTGGGACTTTATTTCCCCAGTCCCCGCCTTGAGATTCTGTGACTTGGGAGGTATGAAAAGAGCAGAAGGCAGAAGACTAAGGCAAAAAAGTTTCGAGTACTTCAGCCTTCTCCATGTCAGTTGTAGCCAGGTCCCCTGTCTCACTCATTAGGGGGGTATGATTTCTTTTATCTTCCTTTGCTGTCATAAGGCACATACCCTTATTATTATTCTTCACATCCCTAGGCAAGTGTAGTTCTAGCTGTGCCTTGACTTTCCTCATCTGATCCCTACAGTCCCAGGCTGTATCTCTATAATCTTCCCAGTATGTATGTCCCTGCCTCCACTGTCTATGCATTTCCTCTTTGTGTTTAGTATGGTTAAGAGGTCCTGAGTCATCCATGCTGGTCTCCTGCCTTTATTGCCCGATTTCTTGTTGGAATTGAGAGCATTTGTGCCCTAACAAAAATGTCTTTAAATATCTGCCAACCATCTTCTGCTCCTTTATCCCTAAGGGGAGTTTCCCAGGGGGTCCTGGTCCGTTACTCTAGTAAACATCTGAAAATTTGCCTTTCTGAAGTTTAGGGTCCTGATGAGTTCTGTGAAAGAGTTCCCTCCAAAAAGTAGGTTGACTATATGATTGAGAGCTACTAACCAGATGACACTGGGAAAGTCCCCCTGTTTGTTTGTAGCACTTCCTCAGAGTATAGGATATCTAGGTTCAGATCTTTAAATAAAAGAACAGTTAATTCTTGTGCAAGAGAAGAGGTGAAGAAAGACCCACCACAGGAACTCTATTCATTGGTGCTGTTTAAGGCAGCTGGAAACCCTCCACGCTCCACTCACTCTCTCCAGAAAACTTTGTTTCAACTTTTTTTTTTTCCATGTCACACCAAACAAAGATATCAACAAGGGCTTCTTGATCTAGTCATAAGGCATAGGACTAGACTTCTTCTCACAGTTTAGTACTAGAAAGTGAAGAGGTTCTTTGTGAAATTCTTCCACCTGGCTTGTTCTCATCACCTTACTTTGCATCATGTGAGAAAAGAAATTAATGAAGAAGGATTTTATTAGGCTACAGGGCATCTAAAAGTTAAGTACTGTCTGGATAGTGTCGCAGTGCTTCAGTATCTCTATGGATTTAGATCTTAGTGACCCCATGGAAAACACTTTAATGTGTAAGACAGGCTGAAATGCTGCTTTCACTTTAAAAATTACCATTGTGGTGATGGTTAAAAAAAAAAAAAAAAGCTTCTAGTCACATTCCATTTTATATCTATGCAGCATAAACTGATTAATGAATCTGTCAAAATACACTTAATCTAAGCTTTGAGCTGTGCAGTTTAGCAGTTCAAACTTACAAACCTGCAGAAAGTAGTAAATCTCAGAAAGGTGGACAGCATTTGCCCTAAAGGACACCTAAAGTATGGAAAGAGATGAAGTGATAGCTAAGGAATTTTCACTGCTTAAAAGGTGTATCATGGGGAAATTATAGTGCTTTTTCTATGGAAAACTTAAAATTTTCAGAATGAGTCTAAAAATGAGTATGAATATTTTTCCTGTTTAGGTTCTGGATGTCTGCATTAGCAATGGTAATGCCTTTATGGCTATGTTATTCCTTGGAAGACATATTTAAGAGGATATTTTACATGAGCAGAAGTTGAAGCTGGCCCTGAATTGATGAAAAAAAAATGTTCTTTCAACAGATCAGTAATTTAATTTGTTACATTCATTTAATGTAACTATTCAAATGGAAGTTGGGCATAATTATCTTTTAGACCCTGACTTTGTATCTCTGGGGCCACAGATTGATGCTTTGTAAGGATGACAACAATTATTCTAACCAAAAGGATGTAATACATTCTAAGCTAGTTGATTTCATTTGTTAGAGTGCTAAAGTCTTCACAGAATTACACTGAGGTTTGTCACAGTTTGTCACTTGGCAGGCTTTTCTCTGAAGAGACAGTCTGAAATGAGCATCAGCAGAGAAATAGTCTCACCCAAATGGAAAACTGAAGCGTGGTTACACAAACAATGCAGTTGTGCATTGTGACTGTCTGTTCCACACCAGACCCTCGTAAGACTGTAAAGCTGGTCTTGACTGCATTGATCGGTGATACTTTAAGCTCAGCTTCTTTCTCGAAAAAGCAATTAACATAAAAACAACATTGAACCACGAGTAGAGTCAACCACTGCTTTGCTTTAGTATTCTATGTTCTCTTATTGACCTGGATTTCTTTCTTAATTCTCATTTGACAGTGATATGTGTACAAATATTGAAACATATAATGAACCATTTATAAACTAGTATACCTTGTAAAAAATCAACCATAATGTTAAAGCCTTTAATATATTTTTTTCTTTTCTCTATGACAATTAAATTAAAAGTATTGCAATCACAGAAAGTTGGGAAGATTTAGTGCAAAAGTAGTCAAGGGAGTATATATCAAGAGATATATAATATTTTGTTTATTTTTGTACCAGAAGACATACTAAACCCTCACATAGTTGTGTGCCAATAAAATCACAGGATGTTCTCATAAAAGGAAATATTTATGAGGAACAGAAATGTTTAATTTGAATCTCTTATGTATTCCTTCTGGTTGGGTTTAGCAATGAGATGTGCTTGCTCTAGATGATACCCTTTTAATTCTGGAAAAATTGTAGTCTAGAAGAGAGATTTACAAAATGAAGAGAAAAATAGAATTCTGAGAGACATAGAGTAATTCAGAGTAGGAAATTTTCTTTCCTTTCTTGCCATTTTAATGTCACTTTTTTCTTCAGAAGATTTCACTGAACTTTCTTGATACAAGAGAACAAGTTCAGATAAAGGCTTACTTTTCGATTAAGGAAGTGACTGAGGTAGCTATTAGGTTTGACATTTCAGAAGAGGAAGATATTTGCCCCTTTTTAGATGAATACAGAATAATAATACAAACGTACAACCAAACAGAAGCAATTCTAGGCTCTGGGCCTTGGCTCTTTGATATTTAAACTAGTTAAGTAGATCTGGGCAAACCCTAGTAGTTTGCTATCTTGAAGGTTTCTGAGAACACTTTTTACAGTTTTGCTGAGTTTTGAAGAGGACTGAATTTAGGGTTGTCTTAAGGTGTGAATACGCATGCTTTCACTTACTTTGGGATTTAATACAGATGATATCCTGTTCAGTATTTCCTGGGTCTGGTACCTTTTCATTCAGTGACCTGATCTTCTGGCTAAAGCCTTTATTGTTTAGGAGTTCTTTTAGGAGTAAATGGAATAGCTTGTCAACTTGTCTGATGAATTTTTTAGGATTGTTCATATGTAAAAAATGCCCAGGAGGTTTTCTTTCAGATATTAAGACTGCTGTATACTGACATTTATGTACAATGCGTCTTTTTCTCTGACAGATACTATTTTGTTTAACTAAATCTTAAGTGTCTCCTCCTTTGTGAGACAAACTTTAAACATAATCTCAGAATACATTTACAATCTAGACCTGAGGGAGCCGAATGAGACAAGTGCTTAGTGTCTATCCAGATCCTTTCTGGAATCCTGGTCAAGGACTGCTCAACCACTGCAAGGCAGGGGTAGGTCTGAGACTTTTGGGAGGTGCCTTTCCAGGCTACGTCTGAAACTTTAAAGTGCACAAACAGGCAAAACTAAAGAAACAAAAACAAAACCCCACTCATTGATACTAAAGTGCCTCCAGATTTAAGCAGAAAAAAATGTCAAAATTACAGATTTTGATTTTGCTGTGGTTGTACTGAATAGTTTGCTGTAAATGTCACCCAGATGTGGTCTCAGTTGTGAGATCTCTGTCTCTTATTCAAGTTTTGTCTTCTCTAGTTAATTCATTTGCATTATAGGTAGTGGAGAGTATTCTTAACAATGATGCAGCAGAAAAGATTGTTAATAACTAGACAGACTGTTAGATATCCCCAAATATGTTTTGAATAATGTTATTGAAACATCTTTTAATACTAACTAGAGTCTTTTAAGGCAGTTTGAAAGCAAAAAGCAACCTCATCAGAGTATAAATGAGTTCTTTTTTTTTTTTTTTTTATTANTTCTTTTTTTTTTTTTTTAGATATACATTATACTCTCTGAATAAAACACCCCTGTTAAAAAATAAATGTGAAACACTACACTGACCTAGTCAAGCACAACAGGACTGATGCCATAGGGTAATTACCTATCAAATCAAAAAAACTTTTTTTTTGTATTTGTTATGTTGTTATCACAATGTGATTAAAATTGAGCACATATTCATGCTTTTATGAAATTTTCACTATATGATTCTGAAATTTTGCAGCATGCCTTTCAGAATCTTTCCAAGAAATTTCAACTTCATTCTCTCAGCTTGTCTGCTACATATAAGCTGCTGCTATGTCAATGTGTTGCGGAATTAAAGAAAAAAATGCCCTTAAAATGATGTCTTGCAGGTAACAGAAAAGTAATTATATTATTTCAGCCAGTTGACATAAAAGAGAAACAATTACTTCTTAAAAATTCCAAAGAAAGAAAGAAAGAAAGAAACAAAATCAACCACAACAACACAAAAATGTCTTTACCATGGAAAGGTGAACAAATATAAAGAATAAAGGAAGGAGCAAAATATGCCCCCAAGTTTTTCTTGTATAAAACCTTCTGTAAAAGACAATATTCTGTAAGTGTTCGACTGTGGCTGAATCTCTGATACTAAGGCTAAGATGGTCAGAAAGATGAAAAATAACAAAAGGATTTAGTCATTGATGTACCTCTCTTTAAAATGCAATACTTAAGTGCCTTTCCTATTCTACTTTTCATGTTCATAATATTTTTTGTTGAAGTGAAGAAACTCTAAATTGCTTTGTACCATCCTAAAGAACTGTAGGCAGTTTACAGGACGGTCAGACTCAGTTAAAAGCAAATAATCTGATTTAGGGAAGTTATTCCCAGTGTGTTTTGAGCATAATTTAAAGTATTTTCAAATTCAGTGGTTATTTGAGAAAGTAATATCTTTAATTTCAATAATTGTTCACTAAATAATACCACGCTCGTGACTGGCTACCCATTCTTTCATATTCATTGCTCCCATATCTGAAAGGTTTCCCTTCATGCAGTAGAAAT
>VXAA01005265.1:69987-86074 GCA_013399115.1 Anseranas semipalmata | reverse complement strand
CACAAGCACAGGCGGGTGCAGGCCGTGGGGCACGAGGAGGCCCAGGCCCAGCAGCTGCAGGAGCTGCGGAGCCGGACCGAGAAGGCCGAGCGGAGGCTGCTGGCCTGCGAGAACCTGGTGGGGGAGCTGGGCAGCAACCTGGCCGCCCTGGGCAGCCTCCTGCAGGACTACGGGCACCTCCAGCAGCGCCTGGACAACATGGAGAACCTGCTGAAGAACAGGAACTGCTGGGTGCTGCGCCTGCCCCCCGGCACCCGGGGCGAGGTGCCCAAGGTAACAGGGCCTGGCCTGGCCTTAGAAGCCCGGCACAGCGGCCACCGAGTCCGTGAGCCTCTTACGCCGTGGTGGCAAAGGAGGGGCTGCTCGCACAGGGCGCCGGTCACCAGCTCTGTCCTGCAAATGGCCGTGGTTTGGGTGATGAGCCCTGGGGTTGGGCTGGTCCAAGCCTCGAGGCACAGAAATGCACAGGGAGCACGGCCGAGTTCCTAGGGAATCAGTATCGTGGTCTGCCGCCTTTGCGGTGATCCCCCAGTGCCCCCAGCAGCACTGGCCCTGGTGCAGTTCCCACCTCGAGATGTCTGAGCTCTGGAGGGGCAGCGGCCCGCGGCTGGCTCTGCATGCGGGCCCCTGGAAGCACAGGTGCCCCTTCAGCGGTTGTGGAGGGGCTTGGGAAATGCCGGCGCGCTCTCAGCACCGGGCTGGTGTGGCTGAGTGCCCGTGAATCCAGGGCTTGCAAGCCCTGGTGTGGCCAGGCATGCTTTGCTCTCTGGCTGCCCTGAGATCCTGCGAGCAAAACTGAGCGCTCCCTACACGTGTGCAGTTTCCAGTTACCTGCAGTTGCAGAAGACTTCACCAAGTGTGTAATGCTTGTGATTCCAGGTACCGGTCACGTTTGATGACATTTCTGTGTACTTCAACGAGCAGGAGTGGGAGAGACTGGACAGCTGGCAGAAGGATCTGTACAAGGCTGTGATGAGGGGGAACTACGAGACCCTGATCTCCCTGGGTAAGGCACAGGGTCTGCTCCTCCAGCTGAGCTTCTCTTAGGCCTGGTGGCTTCCCTCAGGTCCCACCAATGCTCTGGTTCGTTGGGGCTGGACACCCATAGCTTGAAGAACCTCTCCTGGGCAGCCAGACCCACTAATTTTCCTTCTTTTCTACTTGTAAAAGATAGCTGTAATAAATAATAGTAGCAATAATAATACAAACAATATCTATTATAAAAAATATCCATATGAGATGCTGTTCATAATGACTATATAAAGGGATTCCAGGGTCAGGGGACCATCACGATTTTCCAGCACATTTCAGGAATTATCTGAGTGAAGTTTGATAATTGCATCTTGAATGAGTTCTTGTTTTCTGTCTATTTAGCCCTGATTTAAAGTGACAGGGACATTTCCATGTGCCTTAGTAAAGAACCAATTTAATCATGTTCAGTCCTCCTAAAGACATCTGACATGTTCTTGGATGATTTGGGCTATAAGATATTGCCCATCAAAAACTGTTTCTTGGGCATGACTAGTAACATGCTGGTCTGTACAGTTACTGAAGTTGAGGCTTCACTTTTCTCAATAATACTCTGTAGAAGCAACAAACCTGTTTCTCACATGGTCCATCTGATGTAGACATCTCTACAGAGCAGGAATTTTTCTGTCCCTACTCCAGACCTACATTAATCTGATAACAATAGCTCAGAAGAGTTGCTCTTCAAATCACTGCCAACATTGAAATTGGAGGAAAATGTTAAAGACAAAGCCTCTCGCTCTCCTTTAAGATTTTAGGTCACCTTCCATTATTTAGATCTTCTCTGTATTTGAGCTACAGCTGTGCTTATGGGTGAATCCAACACAGGACTAAGAAACTGACACCGCCGTTTTTCCTTGTTTCAGTGCGGGTAATATATCTGTGTCTGTCCTTACTGTCTGCCAGCTCTGGGGTTAGGAAGGAAGGGTCACTTTGAAGCGTTTGAGAGTTCAGCAGAGTAACGGTGTAGCCAGTTCTTAACAAAGCATACTGTCCTCTGCTTCTCTGTCCCTGAGCAGACTATGCTGTGTCCAAGCCTGACATCCTGTCCCGGATCGAGAGGGATGAAGAGCTCTGCATCAAAGACTGTGGGGAGACCCCGCAGACGTGCATCCAGGATGGTCGGGAACCCTCGCAGACGTGCATCGGAGATGGTCAGGAGCCCACACAAATGTGTATCAGAGATGGTCAGGAGCCCCCGCAGACATGCATCCAGGATGGTCGGGAACCCCCGCAGACGTGCATCCAGGATGGTCGGGAACCCACACAAATGTGTATCAGAGATGGTCAGGAGCCCCTGCAGACATGCATCCAAGACAGTCAGGAGCCCCTGCAGACACATATCAGAGCCAGTCAGGAGCCCACACAAATGTGTATCAGAAATGGCCGGGAGCCCCTGCAGACATCCATCAAAGATGGTCAGGAACCCCTGCAGGCGCCAGAAGACATGGACCAGATGGAAGAGGCTTTGGGAGAAGATGTCGCCATGGAAGCTGGCAGGGGTAAGTTACATGGGTGCCAGGAAGTGGCAGTTCCTGTCCCAGCTTGGTCAGATCTCCCATCAGTGTCTGTGTTAGAAGTGAGCTGCTCCGAGGTTCTGTTGACTGTATTGACTAACTCTCCATGGAGTGCCTTGAATCTTACTTCCAAGAGGAACATTTATGCTTGGCCAGATGAATCTTGTGGAGACAACAGACAAAACCTATCAGAAGGGGCTGGGGTAGAGTCTGGAGAGGTGGGACAGACCTCTTGTGATCTTTTCCAGCCCTGTTTCTGTGTAGTTCTGCAATCCTTCTTCACCTGATTGCATGCATCAGCCCTAGTGCTTCCAAAGACACTCCCGCTTGCTTTGGTGAGAGTGGAGACACGGTGGCAAGTGGGAACCTGCAGTGGAGGGAGGAGGCTGGAGCAGCCGTGCTAGCACTAGGGGCTGCCGAAGGAGTCAGGAGCGCCTTGGGGCATGGCATGGAAGAGTTGAAAAAATCAATTGCTGAAGTGTGAAGGCCAGGCAAGAAACATAGGAGGCACTGGAAAGGTAGAGACAGACCCAGCCAGAGCCAAAGGCAGAGCTGTGTTTGAGAGCTCTTTCCTGCTGGAATGAGGAGCTGGGGGCTACAGAGGCTTCAGAAAGGGCTGGGTGAGCACTGGCAGGGGGGCAGAGGGCAGGCTCTGTCCTTTGAGGAATGTTACCCAGAAACGATGCAGGCCCCAAATGTTTGGGGGTTGGTTTGTCAAGTGCTCCTGGGAAGAGAGGAAGAAGATGTTACATAGACATAGCCTCTCCCTCTCCTTTGAGATTTTAAGTCATCTTCCGTTATTTAGATTTTCTTTGTACTTGAGTTACAGCTGCCCTTATGGGTGGATCCTGCCATAGGGCAGGAAAGCAGCACCACTTTGCCTGTTAGAGCATGCATAACATACGTGTGTCTGTCCTTATTGCCTGCCAGCTCTGGGGTTAGGGAGGAATGGTCGCTTTGAAGTGTTCAGGAGTTCAATGGAGTAACGGTGTAGCCAGTTCCTAACAAAGCATACTGTCCTCTGCTTCTCTGTCTTGGACGCAGCAGACTATGCTGTGTCCAAGCCTGATATCCTCTCCCGGATTGAGAGGGATGAAGAGCTCTGCAGTAAAGACTGTCGGGAGACCCTGCAGACGTGCATCCAGGATGGTCCAGAGACCCCACAGACATGCACCGGAGATGGTCAGGAGCCCCCACAAACGCTGGAAGAGATGGAACAGAAGGAAGAGGCTTTTGGAGAACAGAAAGTCCCCACGGAAGCTGACAGGGGTAAGTTATGTGGGTGTCGGGAAGACATGTTTCCCCAGGCCATTCCTGTCCCAGCTATCAGATCTGCCAGCAGCCTCTGTGGAGGAGGGCATGGCAAGCCACCGTGCTTAGAGGAGCGTCACCAGGGAAAGGCAGAAGTCCCAGAGCATGCTGTCAGAGTGCTACGAGGGAAAATGGAAGCACTTCAAGGGCCTGAACACAAGGCACAATGGGAATGCCACCTGTAGGGTTGATGGGGAGAGTTTAGGAGAGATGAGGCTGCTCTGCAGAGGTGACAGCCTGTGGCACCTTGATGACTTTCTTCCCAGACCTCTGTCTGCTTTTGGTCCTTATGTGTGGCTTCATTCCAGTTCCTGCTAATACCTCGCATGCTTTTCATGTCATTGCTTCTTGAGCTGCAGCTGTCTCTGGCTCTTCTGCACGCTCCCAACACGTCTCCAGTTAGCATCACAACAAAGCAAAAAGATGTGAGCTGTCCACTGGTGTTTAAAATTGCTTTCCTCCTTTCTGCAAACAGAGCTCCCCATCCTGGTGATGAATGTCATGTCCCTGAGTGCACGGAAAGAGCAGTCGAGCAGGGAAGATAAGCATGAGACAGAGGTGGAAGAGGACCCATCCACGCTTGGCTCTGGTGTGTAACCCTGTGCATGGGCAACACGGTGCCCTGTGGGCAAGAAGCAGCTCCCGGCTCACCCACGGGCTTGAAATGGGAAGTGAGAGGAATGTTTCAGACCTCTCTTGTCACCCAGCAAGGGAGGGATCTGGCGCTGGGCAGGGTGTTCAGCCCTGTCGTTTCTGCAGAAAGAACGAGTCCAGTTGGGGATCCTTCTATTGGAAACTGGGAGAAGTGTGCTGGTTTGCCTGTAACATTTGGCATTTGCCAACAGTTACAAGCTTGACAGAAGTGAAGAGCCTGGAAGTACTGCAGACTGTAGCTTTCCAATGATCTTTGTTCCTGCTACATCTTGTGGCCATCACTAGTGTCGTGGTTTTGGAGGTGGATCCCTTTGCACAACCTGCCCTGGTGGCACTGCAGCAGACCACAGCCTGGTTCTTCTTGGGAGCAACAGATTTGCCCCCAGGACCGCACTGGGTTGCTTGGTTGCTTAGGCCAGGACTCTGCAGCGGCACCTGTGCCTTTCCACACTGTGTTCTCAGATTTGTCGGTGGCTCCTTTATTACAAAAAGCCTGCTCAGTGCTTTGGGACTTACCGACAACATGGAATTGTCCTAGGGGCCTGAGTGACTAAAGTCTGTGTTGTTTCATTTCAGAGGAAGGCTTTTTAGTGGAAAACGAAAAGGCTTGTGAAGGGGCTTCTTCTCCAGAAAGCGTCAAGGTGAAGGAGGTGGGGCCCAAGGCATTGCAAGAGGCTTCTGCGCCCCCTCCTGACCCAGTGATCCAGAAGTGCCCGGAAGGAGAGCAGGCCAAGCCGAGGAGCAGGAGGAAGCCAAGCAGGTATGCAAGCAGCAGCCTGCTGATGGGTGACTGCCGGCGCGGCTATGTGCGTGAGTGGTCGCACCCCTGCACCGAGTGCGGGAAGCGTTTCCGTCTGAAAATCAACCTCATCATCCACCAGCGGAGCCATGCCAAAGAGGGGCCTTACGAATGCACGATGTGCGAGATCAGCTTTGCGGACAAAAGCCACCTGGTTCTTCACCAGGGCATCCACACGCAAGACAGGGCTTTTGCGGCCAAGGTCTGGGGCAACACCCACCCAGAACTGAGGATGGGGCCAAGGAGGAAGCTCTGCGGGGCTCTCTGCGGCAGCGCCCACAGCCTGGGTAACAGGACACATGCAGGGAGGCCCTGGCTGGGCCAGGCCAAGGAGGAGGTGGACAGAGGGAGCCTGTCCAGAGCATATTTCTCCCGACGGCCGATGCCTAGGACTCGTACGAAGCGTCTGCTGAAATGCGATCTTTGCGGTAAGATTCTCTCTTGCGCCTTTTCCCTTCAGCGGCACCTGCAGACCCACTCCCCAAAGAGGCCGTATCACTGCACCACCTGCAAGAAAGGCTTCACCCGCAATACTCACCTTTTGCGCCACCAGCAAATACACGAACGCCAGAAAGCCCTAGAAAGCCAACGGCCCAAGACAGTCCAGCCTGCGGCTGTCACAGCAGTGGCCAGGCGGCCCCAGCCGTAAGGAGCCCCGGAGGTGCCTGGCAGGGAGCGGTCCTTGCCCTCTAAACCAGGCACCCACGAGAAGTGCCAGCTCTGTGCCCACTGCAGCCAAAGCTGTTCCAGTGAACGCACTCCTGATGGTCGCTGCAGAACTTGTACTTCCAGTTAATCATAGAATCACAGAATACCTGAGTTGGAAGGGACCCACAAGGATCCCCAAATCCGACTCAAGAACTGCCACATCTGCTGCTGCAGCAGGAGCGCAGTCCAGCCTGTTGTGAGAGTAGGAAATAAAGCAGCAGTTTTGGGGGCAACTGACAAATGACAACAGGAGAGATCCAAACTGCTTGTGTCCCTAGGGAGAAACTGAGCGTTCAGACAGATTTTGTACATGGTGAGGCACTGGGGTTGTGAACCATCCATCAGCTGGAGTTTTGGAGCTTTCCTGAGTTGTAGAATGAATCAAAGCTTGGATACCATTATGCAGAGCAAATTACAGAAGCCTCCAGTGATAACAAATACTTTGCCATTCCTCAAACTTTTGTCCACTAGCTAATGCATGAAATTTTCCCAAACTGACCTTTCTAGATTAGCAGATAGGTCACTGGCAGCCCAGCAAGCGAAGTTGCAAACAGCTGTTGAGCTCACACAGTTTTGATGCTGAAGCTGACCACTTCATTTTGGAAACACAACTACACAGTGAAGAGGACAGACAGAAGGGAATCAAACTGGCAAATCAGAGTGGATTCCCAAGAAGCTTTTCATTTCACTGACATTTCTTGACCAAGACACCAGGCAGAGAGAGTGTGGCATCTCAGATCCCACGGTGTCCTGGCCATGCTTGTCTGATAACCCATCCTGCTGAGGAAATCTGCTGAACATGAGATCTGCTTGGGAACACCTGTGCATTGCACTAGAAGATGAGTAGAACGAAACACACCACATCTTCTGTTTGCAAGGATGCTGCGGGTGTTTCTGAGGTCCCAGCAGTGTTCCTTCCTTTGAAAAGGCCAGCCTTCACGATCCTATGTGAGAAGGTTTTAATATCCCAGGACCAGCCTGCACAGATGGTCACTTTAGAAATACTTCACAGATAGGATTCCTGCTGCGCTGCAGCAGCAGCCCATGTGAGGACCCTTCTTCAGGCTCGGACGTGTCGGCTGGCACACCGAACACTATCTCAGCTGTTCTGCATGGGAGCATTCCATCTGCTTGGCCCTGCTGTGACTAGAAGCCACACATGATCCCTCTGTAACTAATCATGCAGAAGACTAGTTATGCTAGCTACCTCAAATGTCCTGTGGAGAGGCACCCTGGTAGGTGATGGCAGCCAGGTCAGATGAGGCTCGGGTGGCCCCAGGAATCACTTGAAGCACATGCATCCACAGCCAGAGCCCTGTGTGCACCAGGCACACTGCTGGGAAACATGAAGCATGTGTACAGAGAGAAGAAATCGGTCCTGGTGGCATCACTGTGCAGGCAAAGCTGAGAAGCTGATAGGACTCTTGAGTTTAGTTTTTTCTTTTTTTCCATTGAATTGTTCAATGTTATTGTTTGAAATTACAAAGTCTCTGCCCCTCTCTGGGCAGGGAGTGTTGGGAACCAGTTTCCTTAGAAGATTTTTCATTCCTGGCCACCTGCAAGGTTGGAAGGGCTGCAGGTGGGGCTGCTGCCGGTGGCGTGCCTTGGGCAGCGTGGTGACGTTGCCTGGGACGCGTCCCGGTGTAATCCGTGGCACGAGCATGGTGTGTGGGGTGATGACTGGCCACCTCCCTGCGGGGCTGGAGGGACAGTGCAGCCATGCCCGTGTGGGTGGCATCAGAGATTCCCCTCTGGGCCAGTTTCACACGCTCCCTGCCCCATGCCTGTCCCCAGCAGGGTGGCATTGCGTGCTGCGAAGCCCTGTAGGACACAGGGATGGTTGCTGTTGATGCCTTAAGGGCCATGAGGTGATGGGTCCGACAGCAAGCCCTGCTGCAGTGCAGGCTGTAGCTGGTTATCCCTGCCCGGGTAGCCATCCCAGTGAGCCCAGCTGATCCCAGTAACACAGGACACAAGTCAGCCAGTGCAATGGTATTGCCTGCAGGCAGAGCAGACCTGCAAGCCCAGGGGCTGCGTGGAGGAGACAGTCTCTCCCTTGGGGTGACTGCCCAGCCTGCAGCATTTGCTTCAAAGTTGTTGTGACTGGGACCAACATTTTGTAGGAAATCTCAGATCCCTTTCCTCGGGCTGTGGAATCAATAAAGTATTTGTCTATACATTTGCCTGGTTTTCTTTGTTTTCTTTCTGCAGCATTTGTATGGTAGTGCTGCACAGATTCAAGGGAGCATGGTCTGCCACTGATGAGCAGGGGCTGCATTTCACAGCTTAAAACAAACACGAGCACATCAGTGAAATGGGCTGTTCTGGGCCTCATATAAAACATGTGGCTGTGGTCTACAGAGAAAGCCGCACTGACTGTTCATACGTGCTGCTAGAGGAAAATGTGTCGTGCTGCACATGGTGGCCCAAGCGAGGGGCGGCTGCTGCAGCTCCCAGCCCCGGGTGCAGCTAGCAGTGCCTTTAGGTGCACACGCAGCACGCCATGCACCACAAATACATAGAATCACAGCAGGGTTTGGGTGGGGAGGGACCTCAAATCCTCCCCAGCTCCAGGCCCTGCCATGGGCAGGGCCCCCTCCCACCAGCCCAGGCTGCCCAAAGCCCCATCCAGCCTGGCCTCGGGCACTGCCAGGGATGGGGCCTCCACAGCTCCTCTGGGCAGCCTGCTCCAGCGCCTCACCGCCCTCAGAGGGAAGAATTTCTTCCTAATACGTGATTTAGATCTACCCCTTTTTAGTTTAAAGCCATGACCCCTTATCACTACACCCCCTGACAAAGACCCTTCCCAACTTTCCTGTAGCCCCCTATAGGCACTGAAGGCTGCTGTAAGGTCTCCCTGGAGCCTCCTCTTCTCCAGGATGAACAACCTCAGCTCTCAGCCTCTTTTCTTAGGAGAGGTATTCCAGCCTCTGAGCATCCTCATGGCCCTACATACACACATATACATGTGTATGGCTACACCTACACACACATATACCCCTGTGGCTGCCAGGGCCATGTCACCTCTACTCCATCTCACCCAGAGGGTCCCTAATTTGGGTCCCTGCTTCCATTGTGCCCCCAGGCTGGGCAGTACCTGTGTTGGGCAGGGGCAGCCGGGGAGGGTGGTGTCCCCCCAGTGCCTTCTCCATGTGTGTGCAGAGATGTTCTTACCACCCAACCTCAGCTGCGGTTCCTGGGCTGTCACAGGGCTTGCTGCAGCTGGAGATCAGCAGCAGCCTGGGGCACCTGGCAGGTACAAGTTGAGCCTCAAGCACTGTGTGCAGCTTTGGGCACCACAGTAATGAAAAGGACATAAAACCATTAGACAGTGTCCAAAGGAGGGCTACAAAGATGGTGAAGGGTCCGGAGAGCAAGATGTATGAGGAGCAGCTGAGGTCCCTTGGTTTGTTCAGCCCAGAGCAGAGGAGGCTGAGGGGAGGCCTCATGGCGGCCTGCAGCTTCCTTGCGAGGGCAGCGCAGGGGCAGGCGCTGAGCTCTGCTCTCTGGGGACAGCGACAGGACCCGAGGGAACGGCGTGGAGCTGTGACAGGGGAGGGTCAGGCTGGGTGTCAGGAGCAGGTTCTTCACGAGAGGGTGGTCGGGCACTGGCACAGGCTGCCCAGGGCAGGGGGCACGGCACCGAGCCTGCCGGAGCTCAAGGAGCGTTTGGACAACGCTCTCAGACACAGGGTCTGATTTTGGGGGGTCCTGTGCGGAGCCAGGGGTTGGATTCGGTGATCCCGGTGGGTCCCTTCCGACTCAGGATATTCAATGACTATGAGAAACGTTCGGGAATGTTCCCAGCTGCCTTCAGTCACCACTCCCCGTCATTGCCCGCAGTTGCCAGCCGCGGCCATGCCTCTCCCGCCCCAGCCGAGGGGCTGCCAGCACCGGGGGAGCGACAACACCACCAGGGCAGCCGCGGGGCTGCAGAGGGGCTGTGGCGGCAGCAGGGCAGGACCAGGCCCACAGGGGCTGCGTTTTGCAGGGTGTTTTGCATGGTCACCAAAATTGGGGAGGGGGGGGAGTGCCCTGAGCCACCATGGCCGCCACAGCCTTGTCCCGTGGTGGCANGGGGGGTGGGCGGGGCCGCAGGTAAGGCCACGCCCAGTGTATCAGCACCACCACAGCCCGGCCTGGCCTCGGCCTTGTCCCTGTCCATGGGGTGTCCCCAGGATGCCACTGTCCCCCCCTTCATCCCCAGGGTGTCCCCGGGATGTCATTGACACCCCCCCCGGGGGTGCTGCACATCCAGGGGCATCAGCCACACAGGGCCACCCTGTGCAGGATGGGGGTCTCGGGCAGTGTCATCGGCATCCCCTGACACTGCTGCACAGCACCGCGATGGCCACGGCTGTCGGGGTCCCGCACCCCAGGGCTCTGCCTGGTGCTGCCCCGCACCCCACAGCCACACCCAGTCCCATCCCAGTGGCTGCCCAGGGCCTTGTCTGGGTGGGTGTGGAACATCCCCAGGGATGGAGACCCCACCCCTGCGCTGGGCAGCCTGTGCCGCTGCTGTGTCACCACGCTGGCCCTGCTGCCCGCAGAGCAGCTGGGCCACCTGCAGGCTGCTGTCACCTCCTGCCAAGTCAGTCCCAGTATAGCCTCTCCAAGGCTTGAGGCTATGGGAGCAAAGGATAGAATCACAGCAGGGTTTGGGGGGGAGGGACCCCAAAGCCCCCCAGCTCCAGCCCCTGCCATGGGCAGGGCCCCCTCCCACCAGCCCAGGCTGCCCAAAGCCCCATCCAGCCTGGCCTCGGGCACTGCCAGGGATGGGGCCTCCACAGCTCCTCTGGGCAGCCTGCTCCAGCGCCTCACCGCCCTCAGAGGGAAGAATTTCTCCCTCACATCTAACCCAAACCTGCCCTCTTGCAGCTTAAAGCCGTTACCCCGTGTGCTATCACCACACCCCTGACAAAGACCCTCCCCAGCTTTCCTGCAGCCCCCTGCAGGCACTGAAGGCTGCTGTAAGGTCTCCCCGGAGCCTCCTCTGCTCCAGGCCGAGCAGCCCCAGCTCCCGGCCTCTCCTCACAGCAGAGGGGCTCCAGCCTCTGAGCATCCTCGTGGCCTCCTCTGGGCTCGCTCCAGCAGCTCCACGTCCTCCTGGTGCTGGGGGCCCCAGCAGAAGGCAGTGCTCCAGGTGGGGGCTCACCAGAGCGGGGCAGAGGGGCACAATCGCCTCCCTCCCCTGCTGGTCACGCTGCTGCTGCTGCAGCCCAGGGTACGCTTGGCTTTCTGGGCTGCGAGCGCACAGTGCTGGCTCGTGCTGAAAGACGGATGCGTGGCAGGCACAGCCAGAGGCGCCAGCTGCACGAATGCACCGGGGCATTGATGCTCCCCCAGCCTGCGTTGCTTTGGATGTGATGTGAACAGGATCGAAATCACAAAACCTGAGCTAGGGAAGGAGAAGGAGAGGCTGCCAGTGGGCAATGGACCCTGCGCAGGCCAGTGGGCAGAGCAGGAGGGCAGATAAGGCTTTGTTATGCTAATGTGGGCCCTGAGCCACAATTCCTGTCTGAATGGAGCTGTGAATGGGAGCTATGCATTCCCTTGGGGAGCTCCTGCATTTCCGTGGGGCAGTTCCTGCATTCTATGGGGACACTGCCGGGCTGGGAGCGGGACAGCTTGGGCAAGACCCCCAGCTGGGAGGCAGCACCCGTACAGAGATGATGGAAGGTACAGGGTGACAGCAGAGACATGGCCTGGCTGTCCTGTAGTCTGCCCCGCTGCATGCTGCAGAGGCTTCCCAAGGGCAAGCTGCATGAAGGACGGACACCCTGCGGCAGACAGAGTGACCTGGGGATGGCACCGTGGTGCTCCTGGCCACTGGTGCGGGGACCATGCTGTGGGTGTTGCTACACCCTGAGCTGCTTCTGCTGTGAATGCAGCTATGGGGAAGGTGCCTGGCAGCTGCCCCGCTGCCAGCATGGGGACACGTGCTCGTCCCTCAGCCTGGGACAGCTGGGCCCTGCTCATGGGAGGCACGCAGGGAGCAGGAGGTGGCGTAGGGCTACAGGAACTGTCCTGGCAAAGCCACCGTCAAGGATCAGTTACAATTTATGTGGCCGCACACCCACAGCTCCCTTGGCAGGGGGCTGCTGGAGGTAGCATGGCACCAGCCCCTCCCGCTGACACTCAAAGCTCAACAGGAGACCGCATCAGCCCAGTCTTTTATCCAATCATTTGTGCGGTGACCCTGGCTGTCCCAGCAACAACAGCCTCTCCCCAGGCCACCGAACTCCCCCAACGAACCTCGAAGCTGGTAGGATTTAAGTAACCCTGAGTTCAAGTGCTCCGCTCCCCGTCCTGCGGTGCCGAACACGCAGCAGCCACTCTTCGGCCGAGCCCCCTTCCATGGGGCAGCGGTGCAGCCCAGCTCAGCCCCTGCTGCCGGACCTCCTCTGCTTGGCCTTGGGCCGGTCTCCTCACCCCCACGCCGTGCATCAGCCAGCCCCTGTCCTCGTCCCCAGGGAAGCGGGCGGTGCGGAGAGCCCCGCGGCGCTGCGATGCCAGCTACCCGCCGCTTCCCGCCATCACGGGCTGCTGCACCTCTCTGCCTGCAGAAACGCTGCCCCTTCCCGTCTGCAGCCCTCGCGTTATGGATTATCCTCAGTCGATGGCTTGCAGGGGCTGGTCCCCAGCTCCTGGCCATGGTTCGGCAAGCTGGCAGCGGGAGAGCTGGCCACGGCATGGACCTTCTGGTGGTGGTTCAGAGACTGCCGGTGGCGGAAGCTCTTGCTGCAGCCGTTGCACTGGAAGGGCCGCTGCTGGGTGTGCCGGCGCTGGTGCTCCTCCAGTGACGCTTGCAGGGGGAAGCTCTCTGCGCACTCGATGCAGCGGTAGAGCCGCTCCCCGGCTGCGCTGGCCCGGGCAGGCCGGCCTGCCCAGCCGCCCCGCAGCTGCACCCCGTGGATGCGCTGGTGCTTCTGGAGGTGGTGCTTCTGGATGAAGCCCTTGCCGCAGGCAGGGCAGCAGTAGGGCCGCTCCCCGGTGTGGATGCGGTAGTGCTTGTTGAGGTTGGACTTCTCGTTGAAGCTCTTCCCGCAGGCAGGGCACTGGAAGGGGCGCTCGCCCGTGTGCAGGCGCTGGTGCCGCAGCAGCGCGGCATGGTGTGCCAGGCTCTTCCCGCAGGCTGTGCAGATGAAGGAGCCGTTGCTCTTCCTCGTGTGGCTCTGCTGCCGTGCCAGGAGGTTGCGCTTCAGCCGCACGCTCTTCCAGCCCAGCGGCAGCGCGCGGGGCTCGTCCCCGGTGGCGCACGGGCCATGCTCCTCTGCACCGGGCTGCGCCGAGACAGCCTCTGCGGCGGTGTCCTCTCCCAGCGGCACCCCCTGGGGCAGGGTGAACGGCTGATCGGTCCCCACACCGTGCCCGTGATCTGCTGGGAAAGGCAAGGCCGGGGCAGGGCGAGCTTCCACCGGGACAACCACGGGTTTGAATTCGGGCTGGGCAGCCCCATGTTTGCAGAGCTCCCCTAAGCCCTCTCCCACTCCCTTCTGCTCATCCAAGCTGGTCTGGCTCTCCCAGGGCACCGGCAGCTCCTGGCTCAGGGGAACCTCCTCTTCCAGCCTCATTGGGGGTGCCTGTGGCAGAACCAGGCTTTCTGATCCTTCCTCCTGCGGCTGCTGCTCTTCTGTCTTGATCACGATCTTCTCACCTGCTGAGAGACAGCAATTCATTCCCAGCAAAGGAAAGCCCTCCCATGCCCATAGCCCCAGCACAGGAGCAGGAGCCGAGCTTCCCCTTCAGCATGTTGGTGAGACAAACCAGCAAATGTGCCACTAGAGAGGGAGCAGGAAGGTTTTACCATGAGCAAAGAGGGAGAAGGACACAAGGTGGAAGGGTGTTGTCATCTGCTGGGAGTTATCTGGTCATCTTCGGGGACATTCAATGGACTGACAATGCAATATTCAGAAAGAAGCCAAAAGAGAGGGAAACATGAGGGCAAGGTTGTGGCTGTGGAGTCCTCTGTCCTGGAAGGAACTGTGTCAGGAATGGCAGAGTTTAGTTGGGTAAATCCGGGGAAAAGGATCAAAGCAACCTTCCAGGAGCAGGACTGTGTGTGTCTGCAGGCAAGCAGGCGCAGAGCTACGCTCACACTAAGCCTTGCCCAGGCTTTTTCCACTCTCTTGGCAAGTGGTCTGTTCTGGGCTTAGAGATCCGGTGTGGCCCCTATTGGATGTCTTTCCCTCTATGGTGCTGCTTTTCCTCCTCAGCTCTTGATTTCCATTTGCTTGACCAGCCAAGCTGTGTGCAACCCTTCAACATCCCCAGGCCCTCACCGTGGTGCTGCTAATGCCACTGCTGCTGCGCTGCTGCTGTAACTCACCACCACCGACGTGCCCCGACACCGCTCCCTTCTCCAGCAGCCCGTGGGTCCTGGTACGCAAATCCTCCCTGTCATCGGCCGGCAACAGCAAAGCAGGTTTGGAGCTGGCGTCCCCGAGCCCTAGGGGAGGAAGCAGCTGTGTGAACGGCTGGCGCCGGGCACTGGCACCCCTCGGCGAAGGACTGCTCTTGCACAGCCAGGGCGTCCTGAGCTCCCAGAGCAGTGGCTCAGCTTCCCCAGGACAGGCAGAGCAAGCATGCTGGCATCAGCCACACTGGACAATCGATTTTAGTTACCTCAGCAAGAAGTAAACATCAGGCACTCATCCTTTAAAAGTTCAGCCCAAAATAATTAGCGCTAGAATTTAGGACTGCCTTCAGCAAATTGCTCCAGGGTGGTGCACGTTCAGCCGTGTCCTGGGGAACAACGGTTCCGGAAAGCAGGACGCGGGATAGGGCAGAAGTGGTGCCACGTGCTGCCCAGGCTGCCCGGGGAGGGCTCTGCTCCCTGCCCCGGCAGGCGCAGTGCAGCGGATGCCCGCTCCTCCCGCACTGCTGCTGCCCGCGGGGCTGACGGGGGGCCGCATCCTGGCGGTGCCTGAGAGCTCTCACAGATGGCACCGTGGGGCTCTGTGTCAGCAAGGCACGACGTTCCTGGGGGGCTGAGAACCACCAAAGGCTGAGTGTGAAGCACAATTGTCACCCACAACCAAACCCTAATGGTGTCAGGGCATCACCGCTCGCTACCTGTTCTCCAAATGTCCAGACAACAGAACAGCCTCTACACAGTTTCAAGCAAGATTTGGCCTAGAAGACGACAAAGGGTCTGACACGTGCGCAGGGACTGATCCTCACCAAGAGAGACCACAGCCTCGTAGCTCCCCTTCACCGCCATCCTGTACAGCTCCTGCTGCCGGCTGTCCAAGCTGCCCCACTCCTGCTCTGGCAAACAGGCAGCGTCATCCTCACCCGCCGTGGGGACCTGAAACAGCAGGAGGCACCTCCTCAGCACCTCCCTGCCTCTTCTGCCCCCATCAAGACCCTCGCTCCCCCCATGTGCCTGTGGGATAGCACAGCGCAGGCACAGAGCTCCTGCGGAAGGTGCTGCGTCCCAGCCTGAGCTCAGGGAACAATCCCTAAGCAGAGAATGATGCTCCCCTGCTCGGCTGCCTCTCCCCTAACAGCCAGGAGGTTTGCATCTCCTTCCCTGGATGCACACCGGCAGCCTGGGGCAGTCCCCCTCACACCAGAGCAGGACATACGGGAAGGGACCGTCCCACCCGGCAAGGCAACCAGTGGGGCCCAGCAAGGCTGAAAACACTTGGGTGCATCTGTATTTTGCTCCCCGTTTTCACTGGGGATGTGGAGGAGCAGGAAGGGCTCAAGGCTGAGCATCGGAGGAGCCTTGTCCCTGCCGCCCTGCCCTGTGCGGTGCCCCGAGAGCTCTGCATCCACGCCGTCACCTTGGGCACATCCCTATTACCTTGAACATGTCCCCTGTTACCTGGGGCTCGTCCCCTGTTTCCTGGGGCTTGTCCCCTGTTCCTCGTCCCTGTTACCTGGGGCTCGTCCCCTGTTTCCTGGGGCTTGTCCCCATTACCTGGGGCACATCCCCGCCGGGACCCAGGCCGGGTCGAGGGGCCCAGCAGCTGCGGTGCCGCAGCTGGTGCTCGACGTGCTCCAGCCGCCGCGTGCTCTCCTGCACCAGGGCAGCCAGCGCGGCCCACTTGCGCTCCAGTCGCCC
>VXAA01005265.1:28756-49972 GCA_013399115.1 Anseranas semipalmata | reverse complement strand
GGAGCCACCGCGGCGCGCTGCTCCCCCGCGGTAAGGGCCCGGCAGACCGGCAGCGGGCGCGGGGCGAGGGCACGGAGCGGGCGGGGAACCGGCCGCGCTCACCCTCTCGCCTCCGCAGAGCACGGGGCCCGGCCGGACGAAGGGAGGCAGCCCCGCGGCCGCAGCCAGGAGGACGGGGACGGGAGAGGGGGCCCTGCGGAGAGCGGCAGCGGTGAGTGGCGTCGGGGCGGCCGGGTGGAGGCTGAGAGCCGGGCAGCTGCGGCGTTGGCCTCTTCCCGTGGCGCCTGCGGTACTGAGCGAGGTCTGCCAGAGCCGGCAGCTCGGCATCGCGTCCCCACCGATCGCACCAGAACGCTAAATCCTGGGAGCGCAGAGCGGTTCAGGTGCACGGGACCCTCAAAGACCGCCCCGTCCCACCCGTGCCGTGGGCAGGGACGGCTCCCCCCAGCTCGCGTTGCTCGAAGCCCCGACCAACCCAACCTGGAGCACCTCCAGCAATGGGGCACCCGCAGCACCTGGGCAGCCTGCTCCCCTGTCCCAGCACCCGCAGCGTGAGAAATTCCTTCCTCATCCCCTACCTAACTCTGCCCCGTTTCCATTTATAACGGCTGCCCCTTGTCCTGTCACTACAGGCCACCCTTCTTCCCTCTCCTGGTCACCAAGCTGCCTGCAGTTGCATGTGTCAAACCTGCTGTCCCCTTGGTGCCAGCCCAGCTGGGATGCCGTGCAGCCACCAGGCAGAAGGCTGGCTCTTAAGAGCATTTTCTATTCCATTTGCACAAATGGACGCAACGTGGTGGGTTTTACACCTGTGAAGGATCGCTCTGATGTGTTCATTGTGTTACTGGAGTGTAAAGGTAGAGCAAGGTGTAGAGCATTAGCCCATCTGTTTTCCCCTATGTATTTCATGGATGTCTTTTTTTTGATAAGTTTTATTCATAATTTTCTCTTATTAATGTTTCTAGCCCTTTCTAAACTCTATTCTAAAATATGCTCTTTATGAAATAGTGAATTTCTGTATCCAGTATTGCTTTTCTGATGGGCTAGAAGTGATGTAGGTTTTACCAAGGGTGGCTGAAAAAGGAACGGCGCAACTCTGGCAAAGCCAAAGCAGAAGCAGAACTCAAGAACGAGAGTTCAAGTGGCACCTTCCTCACTCCGGCACACCTACAACAAGATTTCATTTACTGATGGGTGCTGCAACAAACCAGACATTACACTTGCAGAAACTTTTGTGTGTCTCTGAAGCTCAAACCCCTGCTGAGGGTTTTGTGACAAGTATGTGAGGTCTGCTGAAGAGATCTTGGTCAGCAAGAGCTAGAACTGAAGTGAGGTTTTCTCTAGTACGTGAGCTAGAATAGAGCTGCTGAGCCTGGGATGAGATGAGAATTTTAATTCATTTTGTATATGGGATTAAAATATTATTGGTTCCTATAAACAGAGGACAGCATAATCCATATTAAGCAAGAGGAAGAGTTGTGTGCTGCAGATCAGAAGGAGGTAGAGGCTGCAGAAGCTCTGGAAGAGCCCTGCCCAGGTGAGTAACTGCATACCTCAGAGGGAAAAAGAAACAGAGGGATTAAATTCTAAACTTTTTTTTTTTTCTCATGTATTCCAAATATTTTATAAAAATCTCACAAGTTTTGAGCAGACTTGCCACCAGTCCTGACTGGTAAGCAGCTGGTATTTCATCTTTCCCTTCTCACAGCCATCTTGGAGTTTGCAGAGTAAGTGGCTGGTTTTCATCCAAGCAGTGTGGTGTGGAAGAGGAAATGTTTCACTCCTCCTTAAATTCCTCACTTTGACCCCTCAAGCTGACAGCTTTAACCTGGTTAACTGTCTAGTGCAGAGCGGGCCATTATTCACTTTTTGGGGCCAAAGGGTTAGCTCAGAGGAGGCAAAATCAGTGGCAGAATCAGAGCTGCGGTCGGTGCAGTCCGGGGCACCGGGCTGCGATGATGGCCTAGGGGCAGGACTGGGGGTGCTCTTCTGGCTCCAGGGGAGCTGAGCTGGCAGTGGTGGCTCCTCACATCCCCTGCGGCCTTCTCCCGGGGTTCACAGGGCCACAGGGCCTCTTCTCCTGCATACCCCATGTCTTCAGGCCGCTTGCTACCTCCTCCCTTCACTTCTCTTCCAGGGTTTTTCTGCTGTCGTGAGCGAGTGCACCAACAGCTGGTGTAGCGCTGTCCCTGTACAGGTGGTGCCCCCGGGACTGTGCAGCCCAGGGACCTGTTTCTTGCCTTCTCGCTTTGGTGGTGCCTCTCTGCTTTACAAATAAACTATTCTGCTTTGGAGCTGACAGTCCTTACTCTTTATGAAAGGTAGCAGCTCTGTCTGTTAGCTCCACTAATTTTATTTGACCTCTAGCTTATAAAGCAAACTGGGATTTTTAGACCTTTCTGTCAGATTTCATTTAGAAACCGTGCTTATGGGAGCTCATGTAAAATCTAGGGTTGGCTTGGGGAAAAACAGAACAAAACAAGAACAAGTCTCACCCTTGTAAAATCCTGAACTGAATGCACTTCTGATAAGCTTGTCTTGAATGTTGTCCTTTAGCGGAGCCAGTGTTTTGTGATCCCAAGACTTCAGGACAGACCAAGAGAGGCACCGAGGCATACGCCAGAGAGCTGCCGGGCGCAGAGGGTGAAGACCTCCCAGGAGACCCTGATACGGGTGAGGATTCCCTGGAAAAAACTCCCACTGTAGGAATGACCCCTCAGGTGGCTCTTGACATGCCTTCCCTGAGGCTTTGTCAGCACTCTTCTTACCTTTGTGAGTTTCTAAACCTTTTGTGCTTTGCATCTTTCTCCAGTGTTTCTCAATTGTGTAAATTTTCCCCAATGAACAGAATTTCAGACTTGTCCAACTGATGTTTTGTCATGGATTAAAGAAGAGGAGGAGCCACACTGCCCTGAACAGCAAGACTCAGAGAAAGAAGAAATATCTACAGATCCAAGTACAGGTCAGTAATGAATTTCAGCTGAGATTTCCTAGGATAGTAAATCTAATTTAGAACATTTTTTATATTATATTAAATGTCATGGCCTTAAAGTGTAAGCCATGAAAGAACTGGTGCAAACCTCAATCTGCCAGTTAATGTTTGTTCACAAAATGATCAGGTTCTGTCAGCTGAAGAGTCTCTTCCCTCCTTCAACTGGCCTGAAACTGTTGTAAACACTGCCTTGGTTTTCTGTTTAGGCAAGCACAACGGTCTGCTCAAGTCGGTAGTTCCAGCTGAATGGTGGTGTCCAAACCAGGCACCAACGAACATGGAGCCTTGGCTTTGTGTTCTCAAGCAGGAGAGCTGTCCTGCAGCAAAAGAGAAGGCGGATTTAATGAAAACAACTTTAGGACGTGCTGTTTGGAGATGTCCATGGTAACATTAATTCAGAGGAGATTTTGTACAGAGCAGATGGAGTATGGATTGTAGTTGAGGTGGAGTTAATAGACAGAGATTCTTCCTTTGATCAAAGCTCAACCTCAGGGAATGGGTGTGCAAATTTGGACAGGGATATTAAATACAATCTCTTGGACCACAACCCAGGACAATTCAGTATAGCTCTCAAGTGGATAATTGAGGAGGAATACGCAGAGGAATATTTTGTGTAGAAATCAGTTGGTAGCCTAGAATTCCTTCACTTCCTGTGAATTATTTAGGCATTCATGGACATTGACAGACGTGGTGAAGTTACTATAGAGTAAATTAATGGATAAACCCTCAGTATGCCAGTAACTGTGTGGGAACTGCCTACGAGAATGGTTTTACCCCACAGAAAAAAGGTCATCCAGGACATTGCCCTGGTGTAAGGCTGGATCAGCTCTACCTAACTTCCTGAGATACCTGTTCAGACTGCTCTTAGAGACCTCAGAGCGCGGGCTCCTCAGCTGACTCAGTCTGTTCTGGGCCTTCCAGTCTGTCCTTCCACATAACCCGGAGCTACCGAGGTGAGAGGACGTGCTTGCACAATTACTGCAGAACAACTGGTGCCTTTTATGTTCACGCTTTAGCTTGGCCTGTGGTAACACGTTTGTGTGCTGATGTCCTGAGTGCAGCAGGAGAAATAAGAGCTCAGGATGTTTACGCAGTGTAGATAATGTTGGTGTCAGCTGGCTGACCTGTGGTCCCTTACAATGCTTGGTGGTGTCTTTTGGTAGCAACTCTCAGCGGCTGGAAGGGTCACAGGTCTCAGGGGACAGAGGAACCACGGAACATGAGAAGCCTGAGCTGAAGACCACTAATGGAAAATAATCTTGAAAATGAAACAGTGGATTTGTGTCACAGGAAACTGTAATTACGTACAGAAAGAGGGAATTTGCAGTCAGCGGAGCAACAGGCAGGGACAAGTGGGGTTTATTTTGTCCAACGTTAAATCTAGAGCTGTGCCTAAGCAGCTAAGGTGCCAGGTACCTTTTTGGGTTGGATTACTGGGAGTCAGAGGAAAGCGGGAGGGGTGTCTAGAGCAGAGGCAGTCTGACTGAAAGCTGTCAGCTCCAGCTGCCTCATGCCAGGAGCGTCTGGGGATCAGCTGCAAGGTGCAAGAGCCTTCCTCTTGTCTTGACACTGCTCTGAGCTCTCTGAACAAAACATGGCAGGGGAGCGTCTCCCCCCAGAAGCCCAGCCTGCAGAGAAAGCAGCTCATATACAAGAAGGGGTCATTTACTCTGGTTTATTTACGTGGCTTTGCTGCCTCAGCTTGGACCTTGCTTCTCTAGATGCACAGTGGAGCATCTAGAGAGCAGCTGAGAGCAGTGAGCTGTGACGGTGTCCACTCTGTCAGTTACGCAGGGAACTTAGGCTCACACTTAGACATCTGAATGAGAGGTGAAGATGAGACATAGCATTGGTGATTTTTCACATAGATTTCAAAAAATAATTGTTAACAGAACATTTATTTTCCTGGAGATTTTGTTTCAGTGGAACGCTGGTGCTTACCCTTCCCCTCAGTACTAAAGCCTCCCATCTTATGTACTTTGTCCACTGGCGCAGCATGCCTGTTAAGGGATATGGTTTTCTGATACTCTTGAGAGGCTTCCTTAATTGAAAGACTGTGAAATTTGTCTGTTTCAGCGCATGATGAGAACACGAAGAGGGACTCTCTGGCAGATAGCTTCGAAAGCACGGTATGTGACTCTGACATACTGGCGAGACCTGGAGAGAAGTTTTCCAAGGATCCCACTTCTGGAGCGACGTGGGACTGTCAGTGGAACTCAGAAATGATGGAAACAAACACCACCAGGAACGGCTTTGGGGATGATGCTCGGTACAACCAAGCATTTGGTGAACACTTAGATTTCTTTAGCGCTCAGGAAAACAATGTTGGAAAGAGACTGTGTGCATACAACAAATGCCAGAGAAACTCCAGCCAGGAGGAACATCTTCCAGCTCCCCAGAGAGCCCGAGAAGAGGAGATGTTTCCAAGCCCCACGTGTGAGAAGAGCCTCAGCGAGAGGGCGTTCCAGCAGCAGCCGGATGCTCCAGGGGAGAAACGCGCGGGGCAGAGGGCTGCGCCTGCCTCCGGCGAGGGGCTGCCCTCAGGGCCGCCACTGACGGTCCGCATCGAGCATGGACAGAAGGCTGTCAGCAGAACCAGGCTTCGCGAGCACAACAGCCTTTGTGGAGAGGACCGGCCGTCTGCAGGAAGCGGGGAGAAGCTCCCCGCAGAAAACCTGTTACCCAGCCCCTGTGGGGACGACCCGCAGGATGTGTTGGAGGCACCCAAGGGCAGCTTAGCAAGCCAGCAGCAGAGCCAGGGGAGGGGGAAGTCCTACATATGCAACGATTGTGGGAAAAGCTTTGTTTGCCATTCCTGGCTTGTTCGACACCAGATGACTCACACAGGAGAGAGGCCCTACAAGTGCTCAGAGTGTGACAAAAGCTACCGGAGAAAGGATTATCTTTTAAACCACCTGCGCCGTCACTCAGGAGAGGGGCTGTTCCAGTGCCACCTCTGCAGGAAAAGGTTTGTGCTCAGGAGGAGTTTAATTAAGCACCAGGAAAGTCACGTGCAAGAAACACATCTGACTCTGGCCAGTTGGCCCTGTGCAGAGGTCAGGGAATCTGTTGTGCACTCCAGCTAGAAAATCCTGTCCAGCTGTGGGTTTTTCAGCCCATTTAGGGGCAAGGGTGCAGCAGGATCTCCCAGCTCTGTGCTAGACCATGGGCAGGGGGAGGCTGTTGAACGGCCGCCTTTGTACCCCCTGCCCGGGAAGGGGAGAATGCTGGGGGTTTGTTTTCTGCAGAGCGCGTTGAGGAGGTCTGTGGAGCTGCCTCGCAGCTCTCACCAATGCCTGTCTGTGGCTGTTCAGGATGTGTAGGAAATGTGCAGTGCTCGGAGTTACGGCTAGCTGTGACTCCACTCTGGAGAGAAATGACATCAGCACACAGAGCGCTGCGTAATGCTTCAGGCTGGAGAACTTCTGAAGTGTTGTCCTGAGACGTCTTAGAGTCTATAGTTCAGAGAATGGTCTAAAACCAAGTGAGTTTAAGTAACTAATAGTCCACTAAGCAAACTGAAACTGTGAGGGAACACCCACTTGTGTGAAAAGCTTTGAGAAAGGAAGCGTTGACCCCGCGGCTGTCTAAAAGAAGCCTCTTCAGGAATGGCAGCTAGATAGCGGGGAACAGAGCCTGGGAGGTATCTTGTTCCCACCGTGAAATCACGGCTTGTGGGGCTTCGTGCTGCTGCAGCACCCTGAGGGAGGGTTTCCTGCAGGCTGGGGGCTGACCTGTGCAAGGGGATGCAAAATGACCAGGAAGCCTAGAATGATTCTCATTTTGTGTAGCCTTAAAGTTCTGTTCCATTGTACTTACTTTGCCATGTTGTTACAGGTCTGCTGTGGTTGTTTGTACAATCTTCTGAATCCCATGGAAACAGAAAATTTAAATGTTAAACATTTGCTAAACATTCTCTTTCAGAAATTGTATTTTTGCTCATATTTGGTGTTTCTCAAGGGGGGGAGCGCTCTTGAGAGTCTGATGTGCTGTGACATTGCAAGGACATGATGCATTCCGTTTGGTAATAAAAGAGCTGGGATATAACATCTGTAACCGTGTTGTCGATGGCATTGAGCCTTGTGGGTAAAAACAACACAAAAGCAGCAGCAGTGGCCGAGTCAGGCAAGAGCCTGTATTGGTCCAGGGCTCATTACTGTCAGACAGCTGTTACAAGCTGCGTTAAACAGCGTGTTTCAGCTTAAATTTTGTTAGGATGCTTCTTGTGGCTGGAAATGTATATTTGATATAAAAGCAAAAGCTGGGAGAATCCCATGCATCATTCCACAGGGGAAGGGGAAAAGATGAGGAAGGTTGGTGCAAGAGGCGAGACTCTGGGTCCCCGTCCTCCCCCAGGTCCCCGTTTTCAAGGCCATTGTCCTTCGGGGAACGCACGCAGCCGCTCCCCGCCGCTGCCCCCGGGCGCCCCTGAAGGGCCGCGCGCCTGCGCCCCGTCCCCTCCTCGGCGCAGCCGTTGCTATGGCAGCGAGAGGGCGCGAGCTCGCGGTGTCCCCTCCCTTCCTGTGAGGTCACGCTCGCCTCTTCCAATCAGAACCCTCTGCTTTTTTTTTCTGGCCAACTCGAGGGGGCCGCGCCGCACGTGCCCGCGTTGATTGGCTTTGCTGAGGCAGCGCGCGCCCAACGGGAGGGCGGGGGCAAAGCGGCGGCAGGCCAATGGCAAGGAGAAGCGGGCAGGCGCTGTGCGCGCCCACGGCCGGATTGGCTGCTGCCCGAGGGCAGTGGGCGGGCGCAGCGGGGCGGGGCGGAGGAAGANTCCCTTCCAGGAGCCTCCCCGCCGCGCTCCGCGGGGCCCTCGCCCTGCCCGCCCGCTGCGGGGTCGCAGCGGCCAGCACGGCCCTCGGCGCGGCTTTCTGGCGGCGCCCCTCGGGGGTTTCCTTCCCTCTTCCACGCGCCTGCCCCGGGCTCTCCTCCCGCTGCCGGCCCGAGCGCGGCCCGCGCTGCGCCCAGGGCGTCGGTTGCGGGCGGTGTTTGGCTCTCAGCCTTCTGTTGTTGCTCTCTGAACGACTGTAATGAGCACTGTTGTGGAGCGTGGCGGGATTCCTCGTGGATACACTAATTAATGAAGTGCATATATATATGTGTGTGTGTGTGTGCATAGCAGAAGTCGCTTTAAACATAAATCTGCATAGTAACGGTCCACTAAGCTGATTTAAAAGATTTTTCCCTTTCAGATTAGCTGCTGTTGCTTCAAAGTGGCGAAGCCGTGTGCTGCTGTGAGAGGAGATTCGACTCCTTGCTGTGTGCTGCAGATACCAGCCGTGGCGAGGTCCACGTCCCTGGCAATGAAGTTGGGCACCATGTTCCTCTTCTTTGTGAACTCTGCTCTTTCTGGCTTTCAAAAACATGTTTTTGCTAGAGAACTTTAGGCCTATTTAAAATTAAAGCAACAGTTGATTAGGACTCTGTAAGCCCTCCTTCTGACACATTATTTTTGGATTTGTTCCTCTTTCTCATTTTACAATGGTTTATTGCTCAGCGCTGAACTGTCAAAATGCTACCAGCGGGGTGTACAAGAACAGTACAGTTACTTTCTATGGTTTTCCTTTACAAAACAAACCTCTCTTGAAGCAGTGGATTCACAACATGGGACGGGACATGGGAACACCTTCCAAGCATCAGCGGCTGTGTTCAAAGCATTTTGAGGACAGTTCTTTTGAAATTGACCCCCTGAAAATTAGAAAAAACAGGCGTCTGCTGAAAGAAGCTGTTCCCAAAAAGTTCATTTTGGGTGAAGATGGAAACTGGCTTGTTGGAACACCTCGAAGTTTCTGTGGTGGAATAAGTAATAAAATTCGGAAACGAATCCGGAATCCTGAGCTCTTGAAGGTAATTAGGATATTTGCCATTGCATTTATTTCTGTTAAATTAAAGGAGGAATTGCACATAAAGCCCATCAGGGAAGCAACAGCACAAGAAACAAGCTCCATGGCATTGAGAGGTTGGCAACGGGAAAGAGTAAAGGCATTTGGGTGATCTTTGTGATCAAATTCCAATTTTGTGCCTAATGTTCATTAAGGACAAAACCTGCTATTTGTTGGAATGCGATCCCACTTCATGCTGTAGCGGGTTCACCGCCTGCAGCCCTGTATCTGCACATGGCAGTCGCCAAGCTCACAGAAATTTCCTTTAGGGTCACTGAGTTGATTTGTCAGTGGCTTGGTGCCTGCAGTGCAGGTGTTTGGGGCTGAGACAAAGGCTCACCCTGTGCTCAGCCTTCTCCTGTGTGTTTGGTGTGGATTGTGATCCATCTAACAACAAGTTAATGAAACCTGACTAGCCTAACAATTTCTCCTGGCAGCAGAGAGTACAGTTGGGTATATACATGGTGCAAGCTGCAAAACATCTAAACCAGTGAGCTGTGCGTTGGGTTGAAAGGCAAAATAAAACATTTGAAGGCAAGCATGTATAAACATGGTGTTCAATAGATACAATGTACAGATAAAGTACATACACAGTCTGCGTCTGTATGCTTATGCCAACATGTATGCGGTACATATAAAGGCAAAATGTAAATTCCTTCTCACTACAACTGTACAGGTACTGTGTTTGGGTTCAGTCTGTAGCGATAGGAACTGTGCAGCACTGTTCACCTCAAAGAAAGATAGATCTGGGTAAGTTGAAAGAAATTAATGGAACAACAACAACATTTTTAACATTTTGCCTTCAATATATTTTTGCAAACAATGCAGTAATCATCTTTCAGTATTCATGGGGTTGAATTTTTTGTTTGCATTAACTTTTAAGTTTTATTAGCAGGGAAAAAAAACTCTTGGAGCCAGATCTGACGGACTGTGACACTGCCTCAGGACTTGTAAAATCTACTCTGAAGTATTTTCTCCCCCTGCCCCCCCTTTTTTTTTTTTTAATTCAGTGACTGGGGTTTCAAATTAACTCACTACATTTTTTTTGTGACTAATTTTTTACCTGGTTGTTTTAGAAAATCATTCAGTCACATTATTTTAAGATCATTTTACTGCTTCTGAGCTACATGTAGGAATAACACTAGAATATTCATATATAAATTCCTTAGGTAATGTGCTTGTTATACATAACATGGACATTGTTCAAACAGTAGAAAACAAGCAGTCATCAGCCAACTGTTTCTAGCAAAGAGGGTTTTCAAGGATGTATGACGTACCACTGGCATTGAGTATCAAACACTTTCTGTTTTAGGTCCCTGGGACACTTGATAATGTGGCAGCACATGAGGGGAAGAACCTGGAAGACTGGCAGAAGGAGCTTTACAAGAAAGTGATAAAGGAGAATTATAAATCCTTAACCACATTGGGTAAAGGTTAGTTTTCCATTTCTTGCTGAAGGTAGAGAGATCTGTGCTGTTTCTGGCCTGGCTCTTGTCTACCAGTCACTCCTCAAATCCTTTGATATCTTTGTGGATTAATCTTTAGATGCTTCCGAATCTTTGTGAGGGAAGATAAGCTCCACAATCTTTAGAGACTGAAGGACAGTCACTTTTCTAATGCTTCTGTGTCTGCTGCTCACCCTGCGCTCTGTTGATGCTAGATGCTCGATTTGTGCATGCAGGTGATGCCTTGTCTGCATGATACGGATAGAATAACAGGATAGAGTGACAGGGTCTTCCCTGCCAGAGGGTCTTGGAGTCTCTGACAGTGTCCCGGTTGATGCACGTGCTGTCAAACAGGGAGCAAAAGAGAACAGAAGAGGTTTAAACACATGAGCTAAGGAGCTGGAATGACATACGGAATCGTGAATCCTGTGGACTTGTCAATCATGGTCAGGTTGTGAGTTTTTTCATCATCTCCAAATCCCGATGCATATTGAACTATTTTGGTGCAGAATTGATGCTGAATGATGCCCCAGAAAATAAAGTATTACCAGTGTTAAGTGCCCAATTACATTTGTTTGAAATCATTGCTTTTTAAATCCAAAGCTGTAAGCCCCCTTTGGTTCCTCAGCTTTCAGGTGATTCCTTGGATTAATAGAAGAATGAGCCTGGCTGTAATTATGGGCTAAATGTGCTTTTACTTGTCCTCCAGGCTGGAGAAACAGAATTGCTGTGAACCCGAGAAGCCTCAGCTGTTGCTTACTCTACTTTCCACTTTGTGACACTTCAGTTCTGTTTGAGAAATGCTGATTTAGCTTAGCCTCATTCTGTTGTTATTTCTGCACTTTCAAATTTGAAAATCCATGAAATAATGAGATGATGTAATTCCACTTTTTTATTCTTTACATACCTTCTGTTTTTTACAGTAGAAGAGCTAGAGTCTGCAGACAGCAGCCTCTATTTTTTGTACAACTCTGATCTGTTTAAAAAAGTATGTGCCATGCACTGCATGAAGAAGAATTACCTGGGGGAAAATAGTTATATGAATTATTTTTATTCATATTGAATATGAATTATGCTTGCTTGGCTGTATCAATTCAAGACCTTCCACTTCTGAATGCTTGACATTTCAACCTTTTATCTTATGTAGTATCTTAAAAATTAAGAGTAAGGAGTATCTTAAAAATTGGAAGACAAAAACGGCTCCCTCTGCTTCCTACCCATCCTCTTAGATGCCAGAGCAGCTGCAGCAGTTACCTACTCTGTTCCTGTCTCCAGAGTAAAAGAGAGAGGTGCATTTAGACAGTGGGTTGTGCAGGCTTTTGCTAGAAAACTGTATCACAAAGTGTTTGTTTATAGTTCTAGGGTCCAAAATGTTGATCTTTGAGAAAGAAAAAGGCAGTATTTTTCAGGTAAATTGATGAAAATGAGTCATGTTACAAAAAAGGGCATCGGTAAAGCACAGGGCTTAGAGACTGAAGGTGAATAGCCTGACATAAAGTTATCCTCAGCACTGGTCTTTGTGCAACTTACTCTTTGCCTACATCAAAAATTAAAGTAGGTTAGGCAATATCTTTGTAATTGTGGGAAAAAAAATACGAGTCAGAGGAAAATAATATCCATCATTTCCATATTATATTCCCTCTGCAGACTATCCTGTTCCCAAAAGCAATATCTGGACAAGAGAAGTGCTGCATGTCAAGGATCAGCAGGATTTTGAAGAAAGAGAAATTCCTGCAAGTCTTAGCACAGGTGCGTGATGGCCTCAGACTAGTCAAAAAATTAAACTGACAATGTATTAGCACGGGCTTCTAGGATTAGAGGGAGGGGGGGTTCTAATGCATTCCTGCTTTTTTATCCAAAATTTGTTTTGTTTGTACAGATGTACTCACAGTAAATTAGGACTTTTTGTTCTTTGGAAATTTATATTAGATCACATCAGATAAAGGGAAGGTTTGGAATCTTTTTGTTCCAGGCTGTGGTGCTACTGTGATCAACTCTGAGATGCAAAGTCATGCACAGAGTTCAGAAAATACAGAACTGTTCGGATCATTTTCAGGAGGATCCCAAGACTCGACTTGCCAAGCTTCAGACAAGGGGGTGACGTCTGAGAGTCATCGCAATTCAGGAGCAGGTCAGGCAAATCGAACAGGAAGCAGAAGAGGTAACAGCTCTCTTGGGGAAGGAGAGTCTGATGAATTCAAAGAGATCCTTTTTTACCAGGAAACCCAGGCAGGAGAAAGACTGTATGTGTGTACAGAATGTAAGAAGACTTTTAAACTGAAAATAGGACTTTTGAAACATAAGCAAATTCACACCAAAAAGAATCAGGTATTGTCATACATATGCACAGACTGTGGAAAAAACTTTGGTCGCCATGCAGATCTGATTCGACACCAGAGAACTCACACAGGAGAGAGGCCTTACAAGTGTACAGCGTGTGAAAAAAGCTTTACGGAAAAACCCAGGCTTACTAATCACTTGCGAACTCACAACATGTGCATGTAATTGGTGTGCCAAAAACCTTAGTGGGATAGATTTTCCATTCTGTTACCAAATAATCCTCCAGAGGTGATGGTTTATAGTCATGTATCAATTATAGGGGAAAGCTTAAGGTGAGACAGTTTAATAAAACTGAATCAAACTCAAGCATGAAAGGCATCTGGTTGGTGCCAGCCTAATAGGCATTGATTAGGAGCCGATTTTAATCGGTGGCTAGATGATTCATATCTGGAAGGGGGAGTTATACAGAGCAGCGTTGACTGTACCAAAAGCCTTATTAAAAGAATATTCTGATGCACAAAGCAGCCTGTGCTAGAGAGTGTCTGTATTTAAGCAGAAAAATGCTGGAGGTTTTCATGTCTGGGAAGACTGTAAAAATATTATCAGAATACAATTGTCCGCAGAGTTATAAGCAGGAAATGGAGCTTATGAGAGCTTAGGTTAAAGTGAATGGTTGGGTTTGATGTAAAAATCCCCCCCACACACACACAAAAAAAGCAGTTAGAGTCACAGGACAGTAACAGTGGCAGTGAAGGCACTGTTGCATGGACATAACAACAAGAATCAGTTGCTTCGAACATTTATTCACAGTGCAGAAGATGGCACTTTCATTTCTGAGATTCTGGAAAGGAGCGTGGGTATATTCTTAATGTAAGTTTGAAGCAGAGGTGAAAATGCTCTTCTCTGTAAGCCAGGAAGAAAGCAGTGACTTCAGCTAGAGACAAGATTAGCAGACAGGAAGGGAGTCCTGTGGAGACGGTATTTCTGGATCACATATCTTCTATTCATAGGTCGGTGATATTCAGCATTTTTGCTTATTCCAGTTGAGTGCAAGGATCGAAAAGGTAGAGTTGCCTCCTGTTCAAAGCACATGTTTTGCACTGAGGCTGTAAATGAAGTTGATGTCCTCAGCTTCCCCTAAGGAAAGGTAGAGCAAGAAAAAACTGGTGCTGGGATGGAGCTTGGTAAGTTCTGAAGGAGATTATGGGAATACGCATGGCCCCGAGGGATCCCTGCCCATTCCAAATGCGGGAGTAGCTTTCAGAAAACTTTTATCACTGGCTTCTTATTATTTTCTTCTTATAATTTATGCTGGGGACAGCTTTTCTTTTATTCTCCCACATAGCTTAATGCCTTAGTAGTACACTGTGTGCTCCTGAATGAGGATTCTTTCCATTGAGGCAACTCCCGTAAAGCACCATCCTACCAGAACTCGTTCCTTCTGTGACACAGTTGAAGAGCACCTGGAACAGCGGGGCTGAATCTGGCATGTGGTCACACTCCTGCGGCTGTTTGTTCAGGAGCTGCTGAAGGTAAATCCTCAGTGTAAGACCTTCTTACCCCACTGTGCTGCAAGCACAGGGCTAAGGAGCATCCATCCCAGGAGAAGACCAGGAAGAGATGGTCACTTAAATCTGAGATTTTTGTATGCACTGTAATACAAATAATCACCCTGTTTAGAAGTTTAAGTGGAGACGGAGATTAAATGGAGTTAGAGATGGGAAGCCACACAGCCAGTGGGGTGATCCAAAGTAATGACAGTGTGTAAAGTTTCACTTGCTCCAAGTGCTGAGTGAACCTTAAACTACAAAATTAAGCAAAGATGTTGAAGAAGTTCGGTAATAAAATTAGATGTCTCCCATGTGAGAAGCATTGGAAAGTTAGCTCCCTGGGTTAGCAGTGGGCATAGTGAGGGTGAATAGCTGAAGGAGTTGTGATTACTGCAAAGAATATTCGTGGTTTTGCTTCAAGAATAAAAGTTCAGATTCATAGGGCAAATCCAGAGTCAGATGCACTTCATGTTGGAATGACTTGTTTGTGTCCTGATAAATGAGCGACAGAAGAAGCAAGAAATGGGAGACTTTGTATATATGATTTTGTGAAAACCTTTGTGAAAGTTTTCTTTCTTCTGCAAGCAGAAGGGCTTTGAGGCAGGTGGATTACGCCTAACATCCCTCCCTCTGACCTGAAACTCGGAGTATGCGCAAAGAGAAATGAAGCTTCTTACAGGTGCCTTCCGAGTGTCTCGCTGCACTGGTGTGGTGAAGTACTCTCCACTTAGGATATAAAAAAATGCAGATGTGTTAATGCAGAGACTCTGCTTTAAAAAAGATAACTTTTGTTGGGTTTGTTTCCAATGTAGACTCTGCTTCTGGTTCCACTGATGCTGATAGGAATCTTGCCTTGATTGAGACCAGGCTAACACCTATAATGATTAAACAAATAGTTTGTGTGCTAGAGTTCCTCACCATATTGCTGTTAACTATTTTTGAAATTTATAATAATATATTTCTGATATTATTTCTGAAGATGTATTTAAACGTTGTGTTTTCAATCTTCATGGAAGAAAGACACAAACTTAAAACATTAAAGATTTTTGCTCAGTGCAAAGGGACTTGAAATGTTTTCAATGAAGTTCACAGGAGAGCAAAGTACCCTGTTTACAAGATGTTTGGTGCCTGTAGGGTATGATGCCCTTGTGCAGGTGCACTTTTACTGGACAATGCATCTCTGTAGGCGTCTTGTGTTACCTATCATACAGCAACGTCCCACTTGTCACCATAGCTAAAGAATTTGCACAATGAATGCGCTTCTTAAATTAAAAGGAAAAAAAAAAAAGAGTAGCATAAGGTAAACATCAGAAGGCACGGTGACATAAGCAATTATTCCAGTCCAAAACTTAGAGTAAGGTAGAATAGAACAAACTTGAGTGAAGTGGGGTGCAAGTATGGTAATCCTCTAGTGCGGTATCTGCTAGGAGCACTTGGGATGCTAAGGTGGGAAATGAGCAGAAGGGACATAGACACTGGCCATTCCTTGCCTGAGTCTTTTCACAGAAACATGCACAGGAATCGTGAGACTCTCTGAATTCCTCTCTGGGAGGTTTTGTTTCAATTCTCTCTAGTTGTGGAGTTTTACCTGCTGTGGAACAAACTCTGTCCTGATCCTCGTAGCAGGGAGAGTAGGAGTTTTTCATAGACAATGTTATTGAATAAGAAACCTAAGCTGAGAATCAGCGTGCTTGCCTTGAGAAGTAATGGTCATACATCAGGAAATACAAGTGCCTGCATAAACTGTTGGGTTTGTGCAGTCAGAAGAAAAAAAAAAAAAGCTAGATCTTTAGCAAGATAGGTATTCTTTAAAGAGAATTTCCAAATCATTCTATTAAAAAAAAAATACTAAAAGTTAGTCTGAAAATGTAAATCTTGCCATGCTAAGTAACACCTAACACCTTGTCAGGAGTAACAGTGACAGAAACATTCAAGAATAAAGCATTTTTAGTTTTAATAGGTCTTACTTTCTCCTAAACAGTAGAAACAATGTCAGTATGTAGCATATGAAGCTTTTCTGCCCTTTCTGTTGTAATTGTCCTTTATGGGTTGGGGTCTGAAGAGTCCTTTCCCATTCTGCTCTGTTCAGTCTATAAATTGCAGGATGTCTGGCATTTCACGATTAATGTTGATAAAAGATTATTTCTTAAAGTTTTTTTCTGTGCTTGTCTGTCTATTCACTTATGTCTTCAGATTAAGAGTCTCATCTTGCGTGTTTGGTGCCTTGTATGTTGTGGGTGATGCAAATGAGGCTGAGGTATGAGAGGACTTTCACGGAAGAGATCATCTTCTGTTCTTGATATGGCTTTACAATAAAAACGGTCAAAAAAGGAACCCCTTTCCCAATAAATTCCATCTGCTTTTGTGTGGTTTTGGACTTACCTTGTTCATTGCACCCAATTACCATGATTTCTTTTTGCCTTGTGTGTAAATCACAGCCAGTGTCACCTCCCAACCTGCCTAGAGAACCGTGCCCAGGACGGCACAGCATGGAACGGCTTCCGTACAGTGAACGAGTGCCTGTGCTCAGGCTCTTCCACTCATAAAAGAGGTGTGCGAGGAGAGGTGTGATACACGAGTGGTACAGGAAGGGTAATGAGGGATTGATCATCCCCTGTCTTGCCTACTTCCAGACCCACGAGACATCAAATTAAACCAGTAAGCGGTGGCACTTGGGCGCTGCCAGGGATGGGGCCTCCACAGCTCCTCTGGGCAGCCTGCTCCAGCGCCTCACCGCCCTCAGAGGGAAGAATTTCTCCCTCACATCTAACCCAAACCTGCCCTCTTTCAGCTTAAAGCCGTTACCCCGTGTGCTATCACCACACCCCTGACAAAGACCCTCCCCAGCTTTCCTGCAGCCCCCTGCAGGCACTGAAGGCCGCTGTAAGGTCTCCCCGGAGCCTCCTCTGCTCCAGGCCGAGCAGCCCCAGCTCCCGGCCTCTCCTCACAGCAGAGGGGCTCCAGCCTCTGAGCATCCTCGTGGCCTCCTCTGGGCTCGCTCCAGCAGCTCCACGTCCTCCTGGTGCTGGGGGCCCCAGCAGAAGGCAGTGCTCCAGGTGGGGGCTCACCAGAGCGGGGCAGAGGGGCACAATCGCCTCCCTCCCCTGCTGGTCACGCTGCTGCTGCTGCAGCCCAGGGTACGCTTGGCTTTCTGGGCTGCGAGCGCACAGTGCTGGCTCGTGCTGAGCTTCTCATCGACCAGCGTCCCCAGGTCCTTCTCCTCAGGGCTGCTCTCAATCCATTCTCCGCCCAGCCTGTATTTGGGCTTGGGATTGCCCCGACCCAGCTGCAGGACCTTGCTCTTGCCCTTGGTGAACTGCATGAGGTCGCACAGGCCCAGCTCTCAGGCCTGTCCAGGTCCCTCTGGATGGCATCCCTTCCCTCCAGCGTGTCGGCCGCACCACACAGCTCGGTGTCATCGGCAAACTTGCTGAGGGTGCACTCGATCCCACCGCCCATGTCACCGACAGAGATGTTAAACAGCGCCGGTCCCAATACCGACCCCTGAGGAACACCACTCATTACTGATCTCCGCTTGGACATTGAGCCATTGACCGCAACTATTTGAGTGCAACCATCCAGCCAATTCCCTACCCACCGAGTGGTCCATCCGTCAAATCCACGTCTCTCAATTTAGAGACAAGGATGTCATGGGGGACAGTGTCAAATGCTTTGCAGAAGACCAGGTAGGTGACATCAGTTGCTCTTCCCCTATCCGTATCTAGAATAATCTGGATAAATTCCCAGAAGGCAACAACCTGATAGAAAGCTTTAAATACCGAGGTGCCACTTCTGGCTGAGGGAGACCCAGAGCTCGAGTCCACCTCGAGGCAGCCCTGGGTCCTGAAATGGGCAAAGCTCACAGGGGATCCAGGGGCTGCTCCTGGCCCCAAGCATCCCTCGCTCTGGGGCACAACCTGGTCCCAAGTCACGGATGGGGAAAAGCCACAGCATCAGGCCATGCTTTTAATTCCCTACCAGTGCAAAAAGCAGGGTCTTTAGGAAGTTATGTCCCGAATGACCGAAGCTTCCCCTGGGAGCTGACATTCGTGGTGAAATATTACCTACACTGTAAGAGACATTTGAAAAATCCCTGCCTTTGCAGGGTAAGTGTCAACAAAACGCTAAGGGCTTGTGGTGGTGTCATGGGGCTGCTGAGCTGGGCTGGCGCTTCTGGGGAGGGGGCTGCAGGTGGCTTCACCCATGGAGAGGGGGATTTAACCTGCAGCTTTATACAGCACGGGGGGAGCTGCAACCTCAAATCTCACCAAAGCTGCATGCCAGCAAAAGGTCTCCTGGGAGAATCCTGGGGAGGTGCTGGAGCACCTCATCCTGGAAACCATTTCCAGGCACGTGAAAGACAAGAAAATCATCAGGAGTAGTCAGCATGGCTTCACGAAGAGGAAGTCACGCTTGACCAGCTTGATAAGCTTCTACAATGAAATGACCAGCCTGATAGAGGAGAGCAGTGGATATTTTCCACCTGTCCCCTGTAAGATCCTCATAGGCAAGGCTTTGATGTGTGGGTGGATGGTGATCAGCAGCACAAAGTCCAGCTGGAGGCCAGCTGTGAGCCCCAGGGGTCAGTACTGGTTCTGACCTGTTTAACCTCCTCGTCAACGAGCCGGGTGATGGGGCAGTGCCCCCCCAGCACTCTGCCAGCCGGGGGCAGTGGCGGGAACACTGTGGACACAGCTCTGCAGAGAGGGACCTGGGAGTCCTGGTGGACAGCAGGTTGTCCATGAGCCAGCAGTGTGCCCTTGTGGCCGAGAAGGCCAATGGTGTCCTGGGGTGCATTAGGAGTGTTGCCAGCAGGTCGAGGGAGGGGATCCTGCCCCTCTGCTCAGCCCTGGTGAGGCCACACCTGGAGCATTGGGTCCAGTTCTGGGCTCCCCGGTACAGGAGGGACATGGAGCTCCTGGAGCGGGTCCAGGGGAGGGCTATGAAGGTGATGAGGGGACTGGAGCNAGAGGCTGTGGAGTCTCCTTCCCTGGAGATATTCAAACCCGCCTGGATGTGATCCTGTGCAACATGCTCTAGGTGACCCTGCCTGGCAGGGGGGTTGGACCAGATGGTCTCCAGAGGTCCCTTCCAAGCCCACCCATTCTGGGATTCTGTGACACCGGGGTCCTGCTGCCATCCAGAGGGACTGGGGTGGGCTGGAGCCAGGGGCTGCAGGACCCTCAGGGGGTCAGCAATGGGAAGTGGTGCCGACTCCTGCCCCTGGGGAGGAACAGCCCCAGCACCAGCACACGCTGGGGCCACCAGTGGGGACACGGCTCTGCAGAAAGGCCCTGGGGTCCCGGTGGGCACCAAGGTGACCAGGAGCCAGCAACGGGCCCTTGGGCAATGAGGGCTGAGGGATCCCTGGGCTGCATGGGGCAGAGCATCGCCAGCAGGTGGAGGGAGCGGATCCTGCCCCTCTGCTCAGCACCAGTGAGATACCCCTGGAGTGCTGGGACCCCAGTACAGAAGGGATCTGGACACACTGGGGGGAGTCCAGTGTAGGGCCAGGGAGATGCTGAAGGGCCCAGAGCATCTCTGCTATGGGGAGAGAGCTGGGGCTGCTCGGCCTGGAGCAGAGGAGGCTCCGGGGGATCCCATCCGTGCCCATCAATGCCTGCAGGAGGTGCAGAGAGGACGGAGCCAGGCTCTTCCCAGCGGTGCCCAGCGCCAGCACCAGAGGCACTGGGCACAACCTGGAGCCCCGGAGGCTCCCCCCGAGCACCAGGCAGCACTTCTGTGCTGGGCGGGTGCCGGAGCCCTGGCACAGGCTGCCCAGAGAGGGGCTGGGGGCTCCCCCGTGGGGGTCTCCAGAAGCCCCTGGACGTGGTGCTGGGCACCAGTTCTGGGTGCTGCTGGAGCAGGGGTGGCACCAGAGGGGCCCAGAGGGGCCTCCAGCCTCAGCCCGTCTGGGATTCTGTGACAAGAAACTAAATGAGAGCCTGCTGCCCTGGGCATGGCACAGCCTGGGACGCTGGGTGCACCAACCCACCCGTGTCTGGTGCTGCGCCCTGCGCCGTCTGTCCTCGGGGTCCAAGGAGCCATTTTGGAGCCCACTGGCTCCAGCTGGCACCCAGCTGGGGAACAGAGGTGCCTGAGAGCCCTGTTAGTTTGCCCTGGAGAAGACTTTCTAGAGGAATTGACAAGATTTTGGGTTACACAGCTGAGAGCCCCTGCACTGGCACTGCCAGGCATCGGGAACACCGCAGCTCCAGGTGCAGAAGGTGCTGCTGTGGTGGCCGAGCATCCTCTGCCTGGGCTTTGGGCTGTATAGAAAATAATAAAGGTGTGCATTAACGGTAGGTTTTTAACTGAATCTCTCTCTCCATGTGAAACAGGTGCTTTGGTCAATCATTTCATAGAAGGTCCCTCCCCAGCCAAACCCTTCTGTGATTCTATGAAGTCCAGCCGTCAGCCTGACCTACCGAGTCCCACCACTAAACCACATCCCTCAGTGCCACGTCCACACGTCTCTCAAACACCTCCAGGGACGGGGACTCCACCACTGCCTGGGCAGCCCGCTCCCATGCCTCACCACGCTCTCCATGAAGAAATTCTGCCTAATGCCCAATCTAAGCATCCCCTGGTGCAACCTGAGACCAATTCCTCACTTCCTATCATCTGTCACCCGAGAAAAAAGACTGGCACCTTCCTCGCTGCAGCCTCCTCTCAGAGAGGTGCGGTCTCACAGTGCCGCACAAGGGACAACGATGCCATTCCTTGCACTTGCGACCCCAGGAGCTGCAGACAACATCTGCTGGATTTTTAAATTAGGAAAAGTGCTACAAAATGTTGGGTGCAGGTGATGTTCAGCACCCGAAGGGGCCACAGCCCCTCCGGCCAGAGGGACGCAGCTGCCGGCTCTCCCCACAGCAGTGCAGGCGTGCTGTGTTTTTTGGGGGGGTTTTGGTCATTCTGGCTGGGTGATGCTGCACTGGAGGAGACGGGATGAACAACCGCATCCTCAAGCGAAATGGCTGCTTGGACTCCTGTGAGACCGTGCTGGGCTCCTCAACCCCCCCTTGTCCCCCCTGTCCTCCTTGTTCCCCTTCTCCCCCTGTCCC
>VXAA01005264.1:129018-141171 GCA_013399115.1 Anseranas semipalmata | reverse complement strand
TTCTGTGATTCTGTGATTCAAAGGCTGCTCCAGCCCTCCACAGTGCTGTGCTTGAAGCACAGGACATGCAGCACACCACAATGCTGGGAGCTACGAGTGCTTTCTTGCCATTTTTCTATGGGAAAAGACAAAAATCTGAAACAGAGAGAGCTGAATCACTTTCCAGCTCCCCTCCTTTTTTTTTTTTTTTTTTTTTAGTCCTGTTTCTGTTCTAAATATTTGCTAATAGTTTTGAGGCATTGTAGCCTAGCCAAAAGTTTGGGGAGATCAGCATGTTGGTCCTGCAGCCTTGCCCTCTTAAAAGCTGTGGAAGAAACCGCATGTATGACTGATTCTGAAAGTCATGTGGAACTCAAAACCAGAAAAATCATAACTCATTTGAAACTCCCTTGTCTTTTCAGATTAGTTCCCAATAACGCGGGAAGTTGGGCTTCTTTCATTTTCTGACCCTGTTTACCCCCTTCTAGTGGCAAAACATTTCAAAAGCTGTTCACATCATGTCTAAAGCAGACTGATGAATGCTGTTTTCTATTGGAAAGCTTATGGATATATTTGTACCCTGTTTTGAGAAAGCTTATCATAGTGTTCAGTGCTACACTGTCACAGACTCTGCAATGGGATTCACATACAGCAATATAGCTGAACAATGAACTCTAACATGCTACTGTATAATTAAAATAACGAAGCAAAAAAATCAAATCAGCTAAAATCAGTGTTCAACTTGGCTATGGACCAAGAGCAAAGCAGAATTAATTCAAACCCAATGAAACAAAAATGAGAGCCGAAAATGTTGTTTCTTTATTCCACATGGATTACCTCTGTATTTTCTCCTAGTGTTGCATGATGCAAATTAATGATGGTTAAACTTCATCATGTTTGACATTTTCAGCCTCATAAGCATCACAAAATTTGGATGTGTTTCCATATTCCATTATCTTGGCTTTGCACTGGATATCACTTTTCTGTTGTAGCAATTTTGGCTTTAGCTGAGTTGGAAATACTGTGCAGAGGTACACTTGAAAAAGCAGTCAAGGAAATCTTATTTCTTGTTCCTTACATGAAAAGACTGCTCTAAGACAATATTCCTTCCTCCAAGAAAGCAACTTTATTGGCCATTATTCTAGTAGTGCCTATTTGTCTGCAAAAATCCTACCAGTCTGTTAAAGATGGCTGACCCAAAACCACATATAAAATGCACAGTTTAAGCTATAAAAAACAGCTCAGCAAAGTCAGTTGTATCTTTACGTCCTTCCCCTTTCTCTCCCCCTGCAAAGATCCAAATGAAACAGTTATCATTTTTTCTTGAAACTTACTTAGCTTATTGTTTATCTCGCTTGGCTTCATGCTCTGGAAGAGGATGTTCCCTTACAAAGTGCCAGCTGCAAATCAAGAGATTTGAATAATAACCTGGGAACTGAAAAACCTAGACATATGGATACGTCTACATTACTTAGGTCCAAATCCTAAAAGATGCCACCAGGTTTCTTTTGAAGATCTGGGCAAGAATATCTCCTCCATGATTATGAGGTGATGGAAAAAAAAGAACAAGTTGGCACATCCCTCCTTCTTAGGCACTACACATTTAGGCAACACCTCATTCTGTTGTTACTGCTTTTGCCTTCCCCTCCATAGATAACAGTGTGCATCAAATAGTGTCCTGTTCTGTGTACCAGATGGTCAGGTCCCACAGAGGGATCTGGGCTCGTGACCAATAATGACATTTCAGTGCAACAGCAGCAGTGTATGTTGTATTGTTTGATGCTGTATAAGATGGAGGAGTTGTTTGTTGTTAACTGAGGTCCCTGATGCCTTTTTCTAGTGACTGTCCAGGAGGGAAGGTTAAAGATCTCATGTGTTCCCTGTCTATCCTGCGCCTCCACAGTGTAAGAAAAGATTTGTTTACTCAGTGCTCCTTTTCTCAAGGGAGCAGCCTTGTTGGCCAGTATTATCTATTTTTTCTATAAAATGACCAGTCTTTTGGAGGTTTCCTTTGTAAAGTGCACAATGCAAGTTAGTCAGCAAACACAACTCTTAAATTTTCCCTCCTAAAGACCCAAGTGAAAATTATCTTAATCAGCTTTGCATGAGGTGCATTTAAGTATACTGTTTCCTCACTTGGCTTGCAGGGTTTGGGGTGAGATTTGGGGGTGTGTGCCTAGATGAAGCTAATCTAACTGAAGTGCAGAAGGCAGAGGTTTAAATGCACGTTACACTTGCTTTAGATCAGGAACTGGTACCCCTGGTGTCAGTGAAAAGTTTTTAGGTAATGCTCCAAGGTCACGTATGCCTGGACTGAATACGACCTCGAATGTTTATATGCTACGATCTGGATAGCGAGGTGCACATGCAATATACAGCTTGAGTGTTTTCTTGCAGAGGGTGCTCCACCCTCTCTCCTGCTCTGCTAGGACAAAAACTTGGTGAGGACATGGGAAAGTATTAAGTACAATAAAGGGAAGGAAAAGAGAAGCCAGTGAAAAGGAAAATCACTAATTGATATTTTGGCATGTAATGAAGATCTTCTACACAGATTTTACATCTGTACAAAGCAGAAACTTCATTAATCCCTCTGAACTGTGTTCTCTATTGTTCTTGTCTGTAGCTAAAATCCTTGCCTTTAGGAATTAGTCCAAAAGATCAGAAGATTATTGTTGCATTATGGATGACAGATTGTGTGTGTAGACTGATATGTAAAAATTGGCAAATTAATTGATGTATTATTATTTTTTTTCAATCTTAAATCTGATGTTTGGTCTATGGCTTGGCACAACATCATGAGGTCCCTAAACACAAAAGAGAGTGCTTAGAATGCAAAGTGCCTGAGTACTGACGTCAGGCTGTCATGTCCCAGGTTGCACACCAATATATCTTTGCAAATTGACCTCCATTTGAAAACGAATTGTTCAGAACTTTAGTTAGCTTTAACTAAGGTTCTGCAACAGAGAGCAAACAGCAGTTTGATGACAGAAATTTCACAAGTCCTTGCTGTTGGAACTGAAATGGTCAAAATCAGGAAAGATAAACTTTTTAATGTCTAAATAACACAGCGACACTGGGGACGTTAATGTACTGAAAGCAAACAATGATATTGTTGTTTCTTATCATATCTGGTTAGGGTACTTGGGAGAAAGACCTCAATCATTCTGCTCTTCTGGTTGTAAACAGAGTGACTGCTTAGATAACAGTCTTTAGTTGTGACATCCCTTAGCAACGCATTATGAAAACACAAACATGTTTGTTTTATTAACCATTCCACCTTAATAGCATTTGCAGGATATATTCTCAGATAATTATGAAGGGGGAGATGCAGGTGGCCACACCTGGCCGTGAGAAACATGCTTCAGGAAACTGCCCGGTTGGCATCATAGTTACAGAGTTAGGAAGAGTTTGGGCAGCACAGAAACTGCTTGCCCAACAGAGTAGGCCGATCAGGTAGCATTCAACATAAAACAGAGGGAAAACTGCTGGCCATTTGCTGTAGTGAGAAAGTGTCTTGTGAGCTGGTCCTGGAGAATTTGGTGCAGAAGGCCAGGTAGCACAGCTTGTGTGCTAGCAAATATGGGCAGATGATGGGTTTTGACCAAGAGATCAGGTAGTGGTCCCCAGCCTGTGGGCTTCCTGGGAAACAAGAATCTGAACCCAACCTGCGGAGGTCAGCAGTGCGCAAGAGCATCAGTGGCCACACCAAAGGCACAGCAGTGCTTGTAGGTGTTATTGATACTGATTGTTGAAATAAAGAATATTAGTCTGTATTTTTAGATACATGGAACTGAGGACACTGTTACTGCTGGAGAACAGCTTTTCCAGTTGCCTCTCCTGTTACTACATTTTGGTGTGACTGCTGAGCTCTCCTGATGGAGATAAACACTTCCTCTGTTGAAAAGTGTAGTCCCCATTTCTGAAAATATTTGCTGCCTTCCAAACTGGGTTTACTGGGGAACGAGTCAGTTAACATATTTTGTTAACTTCAATGCAATAAGGAAATTATATTTTTAATAAAAATATAGAAAGCTGGGCAAAATTCGGTTTTAGTTTTACTAGTGAATCCATTCTACTTTTTACAAAGAGCAATGCTGATAGTGATAAACTGCAGTTTTGTTGTAAATTGATGTGGTATGGCTGCACAGTTAATGTGGGAAGTTAACATTAAGGGATTAGAGACATGGTACATATTACACTTGATCCATTTATGGACCAAAAGTCAAGGAATGAAGAGGTTGCTAGTGTGTAAAGAGAAATATTCATGTTTTCTAATGCTGGACTACTTTTCTCTAATTCTTTGTAAGCAGTAAATGACACACGCTGAAGGCAATATTAAACATTTTATTTTTTTACCTAGAAAAATAGAAATCACGTGATCAGACCAAGTAGGCATGTTCATAACTCTTTTTTGAATGCAAATCTTAAGATAGTACACAGATATGTATAAAAGTCATTATTTTAGACACACCTGTCAATGTAACAAACAGTGCAGGTATTTAGTCTAAATTGAGATCCATATTGTTCCAGCTGTATTGCTATCACAACTCATTGATGTGGCATAACTACAGAAACACCAACCAGTGATTTAGTTTTCTAAATCTTATTGCTTTCTTTCAGCTTCTGATATTTGTCAAGTATCTAGCTACAGTAATAAAAACACTAAGATACATTTGTTTGTTCATTTCTTTACTTAAGATTCAGTAATAAGGTATTGTTTTGACTTTGAAAACATCAGCTTTTATTCTTTTTAATAATTGTTTTCCTCTTCACCAATGACAGCATTGATTAGTCTTTGTCATTTTCAAGCATTCATTTCCTTATTACTTCCTGAAGGTCTAAATGATAAATATGCAAGATGATGATCTTAATTAGTGTCTCATGCATGAGGCTAGGTACCAAGACAACATTTCATTGATAAATTTATGACTCTGGACTATCATTATTCTTTGCTGAATGCCGAAAGGTGTTTACTGTTTGCAAATAGATCAAGATCCTTGGATGAAAGATATTATTTAGAGTACGTGTGAAGTATTTTAACTGAAGAAATGTGAGCTGGAAAGTACAGTGGGACATGACTTATCCATGCAGCAATCACAAGAATATGTTCTCCCCCACCTAAATGTATCTGTACAGTTAGGATAGTTCACTCTTTGTCTAGGTCATTTTGTTTTAAATCTGAACTTTGCTGCAGGTATTTGCTTTTTTTTTTTTTTTTTCCTCTTTTCCTCACACCACATTGCTGATACATACAACTAAGGAAATGTTGCAAACATTTCTGTTATTTATCGAGAGAGAAACCCTTGTATGTGAAAGTTAAGAGATCCCTTTTCAGACTGTCTCTATTTTATGAAAATAGCCAGTTTTCAGGTAAAGGACTTAACAAATACGAATCAATAGTATCTAATCCCAGCTCAGTATGCTTGCTATAATACTGCTTCCTAGATGACAATGCTTGCACAGAGATCTTCAGAGATTTACACAGGAGCAGGGTCAGACAGACGGCTGGCTCTTTCGGCCTACCTACAACAGTCTCTCTCTCCTCCACAGCACCTACAACATGCAACAATGATACAGGTGCTGTCCCGGTTTTGGCTGGGATAGAGTTTATTTTCTTCCTGGTAGCTGGTATGGTGCTGAGTTTTGGTTTTAGGTTGAGAATAGTGTTGATAACGCACCAATGTTTTAGTTGGTGTAGAGCAGTGCTTGCACAGAGCCAAGGACTTCTCAGCTCCTCGTGCTGCCCTGCCAGCAAGGGGCTGGGGGTGCACCAGGAGCTGGGAGGGGACAGAACCAGGACAGCTGACCCAGGCTGACCAAAGGGAACATCCCACACCACATGGTGTCATGCTGAACAATAAAACTAGGGGAATTGGCTGGGGGGGAGCTGCGACTGCTTGGGGTCTGGCTGGGCATCAGTCAGCTGGTGGTGTGCATTGTACATCACTTGCTTTGTATATTCTATTATGATTATGATTATGATTATTTTCCCTTCATTTTCTGTCCTGTTAAACTGTCTTTATCTCATCCCATGATTTTTTACTTTTTTTTTTTTTTCCAATTCTCTCCCCTATCCCACTGGCCGAGGCCTGGTGGCCGTGAGTGAACGGCTGTGTACTGCTTACCTGCCTGCCGGGTTAAACCACAATAGTTGTACAAAAAGAAGAGAGTAGAGAAGGTAATTTTTTGTTCTGTGGCAATTTAAAGATATACATACTTGGGACAACAACAACAACAACAACAAAGCCATCACAACTTTTGTTTGAAGCAGACCATTGTTTCATTCTGATTTATAGCATTTTTAAGTGGAAGGTGGTGGTTGTTTGCACAAAGGCACTGTAGTAACAAAGAACCAATCCTAGAGTGGGAGCCAAGAGGCCACTCTGCTGCTGCTGCTGTGGTTGAGGGGACCTGGGCAGTCCCTGAGGAAGGGAGGCCTTGGAGAAGTACCCTCCCCAGAGGGAGGAAGCTGCACCTCATAGGACTCCCCACCCAGTGGTCCCTCTCCTGGAATAGGAACAGCCAGCCCTGGACTCCTTTTTGTGGGAGAACATAAATTAATTTTTCCTGCACGCAGGAGGGTATTTCAGTGCCCCAGAGCCAAGTTATGCTCACTGCCATGCACAAACGTGGGTAGTGGAGAAGGTAGTTTTGGAAGGTCCTTTTCACTCCTAAGCTTGCCCTGTGTCCTCTGGCCTTTGGTCTCTCTGCCCCAAGGAGAGGATACGATTGCTGATACTGATCTTGAATCAGGACTTTCAACTGCAAAGTTTTATCTACTACTAAGTATATCAGCATTTCTCTTATTTTACTGTCTAAACCCAGTAGCTATTTCTGGCTCATTCCTGTGTACCAATGTGTCAGACCTGTGTTATGTTGTGATTTTCTGTAAGTGGACACTGGTAGGGAACAGTTAATGGCCATACTGCCACATTTTGAGAGTCAGCCTTTGGATCACTTCCTGAAGAGAGCTTGTACAGAGAACATGGCCTGGTTTGACAAGAACTGTTTTTTCTACTAAAAAAAGCTAAACATGGGAAAGAATTGTTTTGATCTTTCAGTAATTGTTTTTGGACTGAAGTCACAAAGTTTATTGTACTTTTTTTTTTCTGTGCAAGAGATTAAGTTCTCATTGTATTGTTTATAGAAAGAATTGGTTATATAAAGCATTGATATATTACAGACTGTCTAGTAATACTGGCTGGATTTCTCAGGGAGACACAGACCAAGATTTTCTAGAAGCTGTAGCACTTGCCTAAAATTTTAACTCTACAGCCCTATTCATGTAAATCTTGAATTGAGAAATCCTATTTTACTTTCAGTAGTACAGACATACAGAGTTGGATTAATCTTACCTTGTTTTGGGTACCTACAGAGTACCTTTCCACACCTGACTTGTCTCTGGGAGACCTGTGCAGTCCCGGCAGTGAGGCATTGACCACACTCTCTGAGGGAACATTTCATCTGACCTGTTTTCATGTCTTCTTTAGGATGAGGTGTTCTCACTATTAAATAAAATGAATTTTGGCAGAGTGGTGTGGATGTAGCCACCAATTTTTGTTCAGACAAATTATTTTGCTAATATTTAATGACCATCCTTTTCCTACTTGTTTAGAGCAAACGTCACTGGACTCCATCAATGGCTGCCCCATTAGTAAACATTAACTATAGCCTACCTCTCAAGCCTGCTTATCAAGGTGTTTCTTTCTAATGTATAAAGAAACATGGCTTGATGACATTTCTAAAATGTTTCAGACTTCTGTCTCTCTTGTCTTTTCAGTCTGTCTGCACTATCTCCCTTTAGGCAACATTATCGTTGGGCACATAGCACTCTCAGCTTCATTTCTACCCACGACAGCAGAGAGCTTTTTGACAGAGAGCTTTTTTTTTGTTCAGGAAACAAATGATTGCCATTACTAGTGCTGATGACTCTTCTAGGGTATCCTCAGAAATGGGGTAAACTTTGACATTGGGCTCCAAAGAATGAGAGGGACGAGATAGCTGAAAAAATAAACACAGCAAATTTCTTTGTTTATTCATTTGTATCCATGTAGAATGGAAGACATTAGTGACAACCTGTGGTTTCCTCACTACTATCAAGTACTCTGAAGAGAACAATTAATAAAAGCAAGAGGAATCAGATAAAATTACTCTTTTATTCTAGTAATCGATGCATATGGTGTAGTCTTTGGATGACTGTCATGGAAGAGGAGCTCTGTTCTCAGATGGTGATCTCAGGCATTTTTATGTCTTTATTACTTTTTTTTTTTTTTTTTGTCATTAATTCCCTGCAATTGCTAACATTGGAGGGAAAGTTGCATAGCATGAAAATCCACTCATCCATTCAGTGTCTATAAATGCACTCTTTACGAGTTTTGTCTGCACACAGAAAATATAGTAAATGTCAAAGAGAACATGAACATGGTGGAGGACTAATAAGAAAATTAATTGCTGTGTACATATGTTCAGATAAAGGAGGTGAAATTCATGAATTGCAGATTGCTGCAATAATGTGTTATAATATTTTTTTCTCATCCGTGTAGCAAACAAGTCTCTGGAAGCTCTGGTTGTAGAGAGTCTGAATCTTTCTACGGATAGTGGCATCCCCTCCTCTAGACAGGTGTAGTAACTGCCTGGAGAGTTATTTTGTCTCTGATCACCCAAATTTTGTCATCTCTACTCTGCAGGTATAAACACTTGCATTGGTATGAGAACTCACATTTACCAACCATCAGTAAATATCTACAGCTCCTGTCTTACTCCCTTTTCTGGTCAGCAGAACTGTCTTTCCAGTGCAACAGTGGCAAGCTTATGCCAGCATCAACTCGAAAGTGAATTACTGGGTCAGTCTTGGAGTTCTCTGCAATGCAGTGTGCCTAGTGTCCTAACCAATGTGAACAAGTCCATGATTCCTAGTGTATAGCTGCAAGAAAATCTGTTTAAAGAAGAGTTGTGAAGTAATTTTTACAGGGCTAGCTCTTGTTCTAGTTTTAATACATATACTTTTTTTTTTTTTTTCAGTACAAAGGTAACTGGATCTTGTCCCTACTTGTAAGCCCTGATTAGAGAAAAAGCTAAATGTAATACACCTCTTAGATTGAGTTTCCTGATAGTGTGTTTTTTAACCCATTATATAACTACTCTTTCTACAGCTACCGTGTAGTATGCAACATTATTGCAGCAGAAATATGGACTTATTTATTAATCAGATATTTATTTCATACCTGTTCCAAATGTAACTGTTGCAGATATTGACAGCTTCTAGTTGAAATACTTCTAACTTTTATTGTCTTTTTTTTTTTTTTTCCATAATAAAATACATCTAAACCACTGTAGTTCTCATATAATCCATCTAGACACACTTTCAACTCTATGCCTGGCAGTTTGAAAATGGTCAATAGACTACCTGGAATATGAAAAAACAATTTTGTTCCTTATGAGCAGGACACTGTTTCTCTATTCTAGGGTGATTGCTTTTTATTGACTTCAACCATATTCATTTAGTAGGGACTCCAAAATGGACAGAAAGCTGATGCTGGTGAATTATCTGCAATGTGTTAAGTAATAAATATAAAAAGAAACAAATTTTAGATGATGTGCCAAGAAAACAAATGATAGAGAGCATTCATATTATAGGCTTAGTTATCTATCCATATTTTTAGGCCTCTATACCTGATTGTGTTATCCACAGTACACGTATCTGTATCTGGCTATTTTGTGTTCTTCCAATACCCTTCTGAATGCAGTCATTATTACATAGCCCATGATGTCTAGGCTTTGTAACTAACTCCATGATCTCTTTTACTATTTTATATTTTTTTCCTGAATGCTTTGCAGCTAATGCATTAGCAAATGCCACAGCTGTAATTTTTGGCTTGCCTTAGTACTGTCCCTCCTTGGTCAAAAAGAGCCGTGATGTTTAGGCAAGGACTACAATCTTTACCATGTAACAGTCAGACAATAGAACCTGGAAGAGGCTTTCTGGGCTTATGGTTTACATAAATCCCTGCTTCTGCTGTCTGGCCAAAGACACCCAGGGTCTCCATAGATGAACTCCTGATGGACAGGGGCTGGAGACTCTTCCTGCAGCTATTTAATGATTGTCTATGTGGGGGAATTGGCTGGCAAATACAGAATACAATAAGCTTCATTATTTGTATAATAAATATATCAAAGTACTCCCTGCATTCTCCATATCTATGAAAACCTTGGAATAAAAGTTATATGCTGTGTTTTATACTTCCCTTGCCAAAGATAGGAGCTTTGCTTCTTCCCACGCCAATGGCAAATTACAGAACAGATATTTCATCACATATGTACTTTTCTGTCTTTGTTATCCCATTTCATCCTTCACTTTTCACAAAGGGGAAAGAGGAATTAGCAACAAAGTGGTTGTTGACTGTCATGGGAGCAATGTCTCCAAATAAATCATCGCTTCAGAAACTACAGGAAAAGCACTTATTTCCAGTCACTGAGGATTTATGTGTATCTGTAAATATGCAGTGTTGTTTCAGGTTAGTTAGTGACTCTGCATATTTATAAGATCCCTGCAATAATTTCCATCTGAATTTCAACAATCTCTAACAATTTTAGAGTGCTATCTGCAAACATTTTATCAAATCCTTCAGTAATTGCTCAGACCAGTGGTAATAAACTGTACATACATTCCATTGTTCAACACCACGTGTACTGTAAGCAAAGAATCATCAAAACACTTCCTGAAACTCTTCCATATCAGCTAATTATGAACACAGGTAAAAGGAACAGTGTCAGTTCCTCAGCTGGCATCCCTACTCTAACCTCAAAAGAGCATTACAGTGCATCACTGATATTATTAATCATTTCGGTCTAATGATTTAATTCACGTAAAGAGTGGGTTTTACCCTCAATTTCACAAATAAGTGGGGAAAAACGGGGACTTTTTTCATTTTATTTTATTTTATTTTTTATTATTATTATTATTTTTGCCATGGCTTTGGCTGATTTTATTTTGGGTTTGGATAGCTTGTCAAAATACACCTTGAGCCAATGCATAACAATTTCAAAGTTTAATGAATATGGAATGAATGCAACAATATCAACCCAACTACCCTACTGTTTGAAAGTATTCACTGGTTTTGGTTCCTAATGGAAGCAAATGTTATCTCTAATTTGAGAACTGTGACTATAGATGATAATATTGTGAACAATATGTCCTAAGCTTCATAAACTGAGCTGAGAACCATCATTTTCAGCAAACGGGGTAAAAAAAGATTAATGTTTCCTTTCTCTCACAATTTGTACTCCCAAAGCTACATGTTACAATTTGTGTTTGGCCTATCTTCATTCCCGTGTAGACTATGATCTGGGAAAGGATTTAAATACCATGAAGGACGTTTATGTGCAGCAGATGAATTTCCTCTTGTATCTTTGCTCCACTGATCAGAGAAGCCAATTTAACAGGGAAAAGGGGGCAGATATGTAACATATGTAGTTTGCGTCAATGTAAATGTGATCAGCAAGGAAAGGCAGGTCTGAGCTTGAATGTTCAGATCTGAGTCCAGAACTGCCATGTGGTTTGGAGAGTGTTCAGCCTTTCCCATAAGGGAATGGAGAATTCAGATAAATTTAATGTTTTGGTGACTGTATCTTCTCTCTGTCATACATACTGGTTTGACCAAATGCTGGTTTGACCAAATTTTAAAAGTCCACAGCTTCTACATAACAGGGTAGCGGAAAGATATCTCAGATATGTCATGGGCTGAAGAGATCACAGTGAACTGACTGTTGGCAAGTAGAGAGGTTTCCTTACATGTGTTTTGCTGACTTCAATACAGTTTTGGGGGAAAGCTGGGTTACATTCTGGGGTAAGAACGGAGCTTTTTGCTGCTTTGGCTTACTAGCCAGTTAAGATGAGGTATGCATTTCTATGTTGAATGTTATGTGCTTACTGGGTTTACTAGCTAGTAATGAGTATATTGTTCAAGTTCAGATGACTCAGGATGTTTAAAGAGGTTTTATTTATTTATTTATTTTTCTTATCTCTCTTAGTTGTTCAGTATAAATTTTCTGGAAATAAAACAAGACTTGCCACGTTCTGCTATAATATTCTGTACACTGCCCACTCTGCAGAAAGTAACTAACTTCTCTGCATTTCCCAAAACCATGCTTCTTTTAGGACACCTGTTTTTTTTT
>VXAA01005264.1:93196-111621 GCA_013399115.1 Anseranas semipalmata | reverse complement strand
AAAAAAAAAAAAAGAGCAACTAAGAAAATATGTCTAAAAATTACAATAATACTTCTGCAAAAGAGAGTCTGTTGATCCACTGCAAAGATACAATAGCTTAGATATTTTACAATGGTGAAATCCCAGACCTAAACTAACAGTGTTTGAATGAAAATACATATTTTTCAGTTAAAACTCCAAACCAAAAGAACACCAAAGAAATTATGTAAAATGCTGAAGACAGTACATGTTTTCATAGACAGCTTCTGTATCTAACATCTAATTTCTGTAAACATAATAAAGTGAAAGAATGTAGAAGGAAATTTTGGATACTACAAAATCCCTTACTTGGAGAAGTTGAAACCAAATAATTAACCCAGCTTTCATATAAAGCTGCAATCCCCAGTCTATGACATACTGGTAATTTATTTCCTCTAAGACTATCTTGACATTGCTTGTTCATCAAGAAATAGAAAAGTTAAAGCAAGGCTGGCAGGAAGAGTAAAGTGAGAGGCATTTCCTCAACCCAGACCTCTCAAAGACATTTTTACTTAATGCCTAAGACAATCCCAAGTAACAGTGATAAATGTGACAAGGAGGTATATGGGGCAGGTGGAGGTTGCTTTTGAGAGAGGGCCAGGCTTGGGATTTTAACAGGCCTGGCACCATTAGCGCATGTGAACTGATGTAGACTGTAGATCTAGAGAAATGGAAACAGCCATTGTCTTTATGGCTTCTACTTGGAAAACAGAAAATAGGAACAATGGCTGAAGCCCTGCCCCTTTCAAAAAAAAAAAAAAAAAAAAGAGAAGGTGCTATTGGGAAGGTGAAACTTTGCTTCAACAAATATATATGACAAAAAAAGGAGCATTTTAAATGTGGAGCCTAACTCAAACACTCCTTAGGCTGGATCTGTCCCTGTGGCCTGAACCAAACTGGGTACAAATCAACTGTATTTGTCTGAAGCAGCAGAACTTGACTTACCTCGTCCATACCCTCCTACTCACTTGCCCTAAAATGCTGAAGGTGTCTCAGTGGGAACATTATGATGGAACACAGACTGAATCAAAACCGGAGATTTTTTTGTTTTGTTTGTTCTTACCTCCAGTAAAAGGGGTTAGACATGAACATATGATAGATGGATTTACAAGAGATAATCCTTTCCTGGATAACTTGTGATTTTCGAAGTATTGGCCAAGATGGACAGTTTAAGCTTAGATGTAAACTAAGAAGTAAAGACGAAGACAATATTCTCTTTTTCTTTTGCTGCTGGAAAGTAGGAGAAAGTGTCATTTTCCTTTTCTGCTTTGTTTTCTGTAGCTTCTTAAAATTCTTTGCATGCATGATGAAGGTTATGAGGACATCTTCAATGAACAAACATGTTTACTGGATCTTCCTCTGAAACATTATTTTCTCACACAATTAGGAAAGTGCTTGCTCTTGGCTCACTGTCCATCCATCCTTCCAGTGACAGGGATGTAGGCAAAAGGCTCTGCAGTCAGCATTACAGGTCCCTCCCTTCCTGGTCCTGAAAAGTTTGGGATAACACATATGCAAACACACAAGTTTGTTGAATTGCGGCTTTAGAGGGAAACATGACTGGATATGCGACACACTTCCATGTGAAACAGATATTCCTTTGCATGCGCATGTGTGTGCATTTTCTCAGCTCTGCTTATGGAACCAGCACCCATGAGAGGGCTCCGCAGAGCTTTCTTTGTAACACTATAGAAAAGAAAATTGTGGTTTTGACTCATTTGTTGTTCAAAGAATTGTTAACCGAGTTGCAGCTGCAAAGCCAAATACTTTTTTGACTTGTACCTCTGCAAGGACAGAAGGCTTCTAGGGATCTGATCAAAAGGCAAGAGAGCAGCACAATACTTGCAGAAGTTAGAATTTGCCTCCAACCATCTTGTTTTTTTTTTTTTTTTTTTACTCTTTATAGTCATTTTCAGGTACAATGNATTTTCCCCCACCCTTTTTTTTTTTTTTTTTTTTTTTTACCTGTGGAAATGACACATCAACAAGAACCAAACATAACACAACCATACAGTCTGACTTTCCAACACGAGCTGAAGTCGCAGGCCTGGCGGTAGAAGTGTTTTATCTCAAATCATTGCTCATAACAATCCCTCATTGGTTCTGCAGTAGAATTTGGAGGAATAAATAAATGCATGCCTGCATGCACCATACTGTGTTGCAGGCTTTGCATGATCAGCACACATTTGACAGCTATCAGCCACAACATCTTCCTCATCACAAGTCTAATGACAGCCTTTCCTCTTGTATTCCAGCCATAATTGTTAATGTATAAAGAAGTATGTCTTGAAACTCAAAGGCATGAATATTTTCATATTGAGTCCTAGATTTGATTTCCCTCCAATTAGCTCCCATACATGCAGCTGGTTTCATGGCTGGATTCTTTTCTCTCCAGTTAAAGTAAAAATATTTTACAGGATTTTTCTCACAGTTGAGCTGTTCATCTGTGTTCTTCAAAATGTGTGCTCTCTGTTTGGATCCTCTGATAATTAATGAGGGTTGAAATGTTGCTGAAGCCTTTCTGCAACTGGAATTCCTCTACCAATATATTTTCTTTGCACTAGTACTTTGCTGCCAATTTCTCTTAAAATTGGCCAAAGATTCAAAAGCTAGCTGTGGGGATAGATGCACACACAGAGAGTATGATCAGGTAAACGTTGTTCCTTTGGGAGACTGAGCTAAAATTACTGATATCTCAGTATGCTACCTGCACATCCTACTTCCTATATGGGAGCAGCTATCCTACTCCCTGCACCAGGGTTACTCAAGATATGTGGACATAGCTCTTAACAACACAACTATGGGGAGGGAACATTTTATGCAATGCTAGTGTGAGATTTCCCCATACTGATCTTGTAATTATTTGTCTCTGCAAGAGATCCATTTTACCAGTTTCAAGTCTGCTGTGGTCAAAAGCTAAGCAATTCTCACTCATTCTTATTATGAGATATCTTTGGGCCATTTCACACCCAGGAAATTTTATTGTCTTTTAGAAATCACTTCACCTTTCTCAATCTGTTTAAAAGTTAGACTTGTAATCTGAGCTAATCATCCAAGTTTATTCTATAGTCAATACATAAGTACCTCCAAGAGAATCTCTCATCCTAAGAGAAACAAGTAATGCTATGAGCATACAGTGGTACATTTTTAGACCAGTCAGTCCCATCTCTCTCCCCACTGGTTGTAGGGGAAACCTAGAAAACCTTAGAAAACTAACTTTTAAATGGGCAGAATTAGTAGAGATGAAATCTGGACCTTTCTGACTTCACTGGGAATCGCTCACATCCTGCAGAGGCAGAGATCTGTCCCCAGGTACTTAGAGAGGCCACAAAATTGAACTGTTTGGTGGCCATGCGATACAGATATGTATCCACTAGAGGCTATGATAGGACCACAGAAAATTCCTTTCTGTTTGTGAAACAAGTGGTTTTTGTTTTTTTGTTCGTTTGTTTTTTAAGTAGATAGAAACCAAATATTCTTTTCAATGTGGTCTAGTCATTTGTCCTCCAGCCTGAAAATTAGGGGTTATACGGTGTTGCTGCAGTCACAGAGGCTTCATTTTGTCTTCATTGCTGCTCTCTAACTCGCTATCAGAGGTAGGCCAATAACTTCATGTTAACAGCAGGAATTTGTGGGTCAAAATTGATCTTGCCTTATTTCTCTGTATGTTACTATGCACTGATGAGTGTCAAACTGCACAGAAAACGTGGTCTCAACGCTCGCAGGAAAGGACTGCTGAAATATTTGACAAGCTTCAGTCAAACCAAGCTGTTTTCTTCATTTTGGAGCCAACTTGCCAAGCAATCTTTCAACACTTCATGGTATTTCATGTAGGACTCTTCAGTGTAAGAAAGAGTAATGTTTAGCATTAAGTTGTACCAGTCCTCTGCTGTATTGCTGTAACAACACAAAATGCTGAAGTTCTTAGCTTTTCAGTAACTTGTCAGAGGACCTTATCTGTCATAGCTGTATACTGTAGATATAGATATGCCAGATATAAGGCAGTGCCAGCATGGTATACCTTGCATATAGTTACCAGGTACCTCCTAATACCTCACCTGCACTCTAATGGTTCCGTTTTTTTTTTGTTTGTTTGTTTGTTTTTTGTTTTTTTTTGTTTTTTTCCCAAATAGTTTCAACCTGCTGTAATGATTGGGGTTTTGTTCATATTCTTCTGAACAGTCTGTTTCTTTTCACCAAGATTCAACTGGCTCAGTCATATATAGTTTTATGATCTAATATCTGCTGGGTCTTGAAACACTTTGAGAAATTTCCGAACACTCCTAAGCCCTCAAAGCAAAGATCCCAACTCCAGTGAGTGGGGTGAGTTATTACTATGTTCAGTTTATCAAAAGTAGGGTTCTTGAGTCTCCCACCTCTCACTGCCAAATTTGTAGGCTTCCACGACCTCATCCTAACTGCCCCATATGCAGCCCTCAAATCCCTTGTGTTCCCCCCACTCCCTCATTTCTTCTCCCTTCACTACACTTCTGCCTTCTTTTGTCACATACGTTACTCCAGCAACCCCTTCCCATGGTGATCCCAGAGGTCTCCCAATGCCCCTTGCCTCTGATTCTTGAAGGCAGCCATCCTTTTCCAGAGGATGTAATTCATAACATTTGATGTGGAGCAGCTGTTTCTAGAGCATAAACCAGCTGCCTAGATCCCACTTTTCACCTTATGAAAAACACACATTTAAAAATTGACTCCAAGGGAAACAGGGTTACACCTTTGCAAATAACTTTTGTACCACCCAGGACTAGAGAAAAGAGTGCCCTGGCTTTCTAGCACATCACTCCTCTGGGCCTCACAGGACCTTTTAGCTTCCATCTGAAAATTGTGTTTCATAAGTAAAAATAAAAGCCTTTCACTGTCTACCTCTAAGAAGGTTTTAATTTAGTCTCTCTCACAATTTTGTGCTGCGATGTTGCCATCAATTCCTTTATTCTCCAAAATGAGGTGAAAAGAATTACCAGCAAAGCTGTTGAAATCTAAGATTTCTGAAATTGCTTCTTAATATTGCTTGCACTTCTAAAACATGCCCATGTTATGTTTCATTAGCTTGAATTTAGAAATAGCAGATGGTTTGCTCTCAGTTTCATCTTTTGCATATCAGGCAGCTCTCCAACACCCAAACCGGCAAGCTCACTAAATCCTGACCGTAGTTGCACAAATGGGGTAATGTGGTCCTGCTACATTGAACAGAAAGGTGTGAAGGTTTTGTTAGGTTTTGCAATTTGCCTGTACCCAGATGTTTTTTCTTGTCCTTTGTTCAATCTCTTTGGGGGTGGAGTTAAGGATTGTCCTTTTTGATCCGTTTGTACATCATCCATCATCACATGGCCCAGAGCTGCAACTGAGGGGTAACTTCACTGTGTGGCTGAACAGAAATTGGGTTAGAAATCCAGAAATACAAGTCCCCTTTTAGCTCTTTTCTTTGCTGTATGTTCTGACCAAATGGTTATGGACTATGTTCACTTTTGACAAGATTCAAAGGGGGCAGGATGAGGGGATGAGTGACACTGGGACAAAGGCCAAGACTGCTCTGCAACAGCAATAGGAAGGTCCTACTCTTTCTGATCCTAGTTGTTACAACTTCAGTTCTCTGCTTCTTAGAGCACAGTAGAGAATGTTTTTTGCATGAAAGTGGTGTTGGCTTTCAATGCTGTCATAGGAGGTGTCCTTCAAAGTGTCCCAAAGATCTCCTTGATGCAGAAACAGGAACTTCACTTTTGTCCAGCCTCGGCCCAAATGCTATGAACACCTTATTTCAGCTCTGTCAGCTTTTCCAACAAATATAAACAGAATTTCCTCTCCAGGCAGCATTTCCTGTTTTGCCTATTGACAAGATCTGCAAACTGCAGTTTCTGAGGAATGTGAAGGGCTTCTCTGAACTGGGTGTGTCTGTATGGCCCGGATGCTGTGGAAAGTCAGTATACATTGAAGTTTCAGATGGCAATGAGTCCATGGTGTAATTCATTATTGCAGCAGCTACTACTATGCCATCTGCTCCCATGTTCCTGGATATTTGTCTACCACAGATTCTGTCCACGCATAGTCATTCCTATTGTGGCAAAGCCTGACTCCTTCCCTTGATGCATGTAGATAATTGCTTACCTACTGCATGATACAGTAGCCACACTTCAGTGAACTTTATAAACATGTTTGCTGATTCACACTGGAACTAGAGAGAAGATGCAAACACAGGAGATAATCACAAAATGTTATCACTAATGTGAACATTCTCTCCCTCACCATTCCTAATTCCTGCTGATAATTCTTATATGATTTTGGTCTGTGATGAAAATACTCCAACACACTTCAGGAAGCCCTAACGCTTCCATATTTTTGCAACATTTGACTGCATTGTTCTGCTGTCAAAAATTAGTCTGCTACCAGTAACCAATCCAGACATCTTGAAGAATAAAGGCTATTTATTAATTTTAGTGGTGTCTTGAAACACCAAGTTCTAAGAGTTGATGTTCAGTCCTGAGGTCTCAAACGCTATGTATTTTTCTGACACATATTAGCTGACAAAGAAACTCTTAAATGGAGCCATTGTGATCAAGAATGCAGAAAGGATTGCAGTTTGTCAATAAATAACACTGATTGGAAGGGTGGGAAAGGAGATATATTTTTCTTATTGCATTGTTCTAAAATGTTTTTAAAGTCACATCCAACGCTAAGAATAAAAGCCAAATGCACAAGGCCCGAATTGCTAGCGTGTTACTACTTTAGACACCTTTGAATATGTGCTAATTGCTCTCTTAATACTTCTGCAGCTAAAGGGATGCATTTTGTAGTCTTTGCTCAGGAATAATGGCCATTAAGTGTACATGGGCCCAATGGCCTTCCAAAACACATTTAGAAATGATGAACCTTGCAGACCAGTTATTTTTATCTATGGAGTAGCCTGGAAACAGAAGATGTTTGTCTTTATGTCAAGCTATGATTTACATAAAACTAAGGAACTGACTAATGTAAAAACAGGATGCAAAGCCTATTGAGGGTGGAGGCTGAAGAAGAAAGAAAGTGGCTGTGTCATTCAGTGGGGAAGAGGGACAAACCATTACATTCTAAAAATACAAAAATGACCTATTCATATCTATTTGCCACATTAGGAAGAGTTTTGCTTTCCACTAGAGGTTAGAAATACCAGTGTTCAAACCACTGTGAAATGCCTCACAGACAAGGAGGAACCATTAGTGTGTTCAATATATCTGTGAGCTGTTGATAGTGAAGCTGCATTGAGAAGAGGGTTAGAACACTGTAGATTTGCCTTCCAGAAATAATCATTTTAGTGAGCCATATTTTACTGAAATATCTTCTAGCAAGGTAACTCATATTTGGACCAAAAATGAGAAGGCTCCGCTTCTTCTGTCCGGAGCATGGAGCTGCTGTGGTTAGCTTGAAGCTATTTGAAAGGACAATATTTTAGGTGAGAGACAGCTGTGAGACAAGGCTCTCAGCAGCCAGGTCTGATGTTGAATGGGTAAATAGGGTAAATAGGAGTCAAGATAACAAATAACGCCAGTTTGGGGCCAGATAGTTCTTCATCTACTGCATTTTGCAATGGGGAGTGAGCACCCTGGCTACAGCCAAAGCTGAAAGGCACAGACACTGCCTGAGCTGTGGACTGTGCTGCTGCTGGAAATGCACACGGGTGCAGTGACATGCCTGAGAATTACTGAGCCTGGTGATGATGGGGAGGCATCAGTGTGGTGCTGACGGGCTGTACCTTACACCCACAGAAGGTGGTGACAAACACCAGGACATTTTCTTCCCTCTCTTTCTCCATCAGAGACAGAAGATATTTTTAGGATTGTGTGAGAGAGAGTTATTTGACAGAGCCAGTCCTGCACATTGTTGTATCTACATAGTTGAGACAGTGGTGAGATGCACCATATGTGGTTGCAAGAAGGTTGCTTGTAAAGACAAAAACTCTTCTGCAGCTTCACCAGCTTTGTCACATCTAGTGGAACTGCCTCTAGTGGAACTGCCCCCAGATGCCACGCATCTCTTTAAGGCCTTATTCTGCAAAGCATCCTTCATGCCAGCTGGCATCCACGAAGACATGATTTGGAAGGCTACTAGTGTCCAAATGAGAAAAAGTAGGTGGAATACAAGATCAGAGTGCTACTGCTAAGATGCTTGTTGACTTATGGCTTTGTTGTGCCTTATTTTCCTCTGCTTTGTCCAGGGGTGAAAGATTGTTTCTTGCTTTGTCTCTGTACAATATGGTTCTTTGTTACAAGTAAAAATATATCTTGGAAAGGATTAAAGGGCTGAAGTGAATGGATCTATAGTAAAATGTTGTAAATTGGGGTGAACAATGCTAGAGGTGCTAGAAATAATTTGTAAGGCAACATCTAGAGATCTTGAGAGTGTATCATAGAATCATAGAATGGTTTGGATTGGAAGGGACCTTGCAGACCATCTAGTTCCAACCCCTCTGCCATGGGCAGGGACACCTTCCACTAGACCAGGTTGCTCAGAGCCCCATCCAACCTTAAATTTGGCCTTAAACCTGTATAGGCTCATCCTAAGTTTATCTGGACATATAACTACAAGAGCTACTACTAAAAACACCCTGATATTTTCTCAGGCAGAAAGCATACAGGCTCACAAGCTTAGGAGAAAAAAAAAAAAAAAAAGAAAAAAGAAAAAGAAGAAGAAGAAAATACTTCAGAGCCTTCAGCAGTTTTGTGTCCTGGGAAAGTGCAGATGTTTGCTGAACTTGACACTAAACAGAGAATTTGTGTAGCTGTGTTGGAGGCTGGGAGGGAGTAAGAGGGATACGGAACCAGTTCCTCCTTACCTCAGTTTCTCTCCTCAGCCCCAGAAGACTCTTTTTGATGTATTTTGTCATATATTATTTTATCCACCATAAATCAATGGGGAATGAGACAGACATGTGGACCTAAGAGAAAGTCTGTTCATTTAATCATTCTCTGGATACAGTCCCAGGTTGTGAACAAAATGGGATAAAAACAAGGAAGATGAAAGCTGCAGAGCATATCTGTTCAAAAATTAAGTCTTTGTCTGCAGGTTGCTAGTGTAAACAGAGTGGACTCAGGGAGAGAGAAATAATCTCCACTTGCAAAGAGTTCAGAGAAGGTCTGTTGCACACAGCCCCCCCAACGATTAATCGTGTTGGAGTAGCTGGTGTCTGTCTGCTGAGCTATGAGAGTGAATGAGCAGCTTTGTTTGGACAGATATTTGCTTTTATTTATAGGTAGTTAGATCTTCTTGTCTGATTCATGGCTGTAATTCTGTCAAGTTAAAAAGCAAGGAAGTAAAGATACTTTCAGGTTGTGGGATTTATTTTTTTTAATTATTATTATTATTATTTATTTTTGCCTAGGAAAAAGCAACTCCCACTAATAGATCTTTTTTGTGTATATCAAATGCAGCTGTGGCTAAACACTCTTGGCTAAGTCTCCTCTACTAAATTCACATGCCCTGGAGAATGATGGCATAAAACAGGGGTGTTGCAAGGTCTGATGTGTGCTAATAGGAGCATTTAAAAGTAATGAGGCTGCCAAGTTTTCTCAGACAGTACTTCCAGTACTGTCTACTACTGCGTGAAGACAGGGCAGACAAACAATGCAAATACATCTATATGAATCTATATGGGTATAAGTAAGTTCAACTACATGAAGGACAGTCCAGAAATGTGTCTTGAGTTTATGTCGGAGGCTGTATCTGCATTAGCATGTTGTGCCCATTAGTAACAATGAATCTGTACAGCAAAGAATTTGGTCCTGATCCCCACCCTGTACACATTTCAGGGGGTTTCCCTCAGGTTAGTTCTGGACTGAATCCCTATGTGCAGCTGAGGTGTCTGGTATGCACACCTTCCAGTCCAGTTTTACCCAAAACAAGAGTGTGCAGTGGAACACTGCTCAATGGTGTAAACCAAAGCACAGTAAACGGGAGCAACTGGGAGATTTGCTTCAAACGTGCACTTCTAATGTAAACTAGAATAGCAGTGTAGACCAATAGGAAAATTGAATAGTTCACTCGTAAAATGAGCCTGAGACACACATCATCTACACAACACAGATGACTGAGGGATCCCAACCCTAGAGTGAACTGGATAGCTACAATTTCTGGCTGTATGAATTATAAATACATATTTGCAGAGGCTGAAATGCTGTATGGTTAGCATTATGTGTAGTGGTATCATGTTCTGTAAGTAGAGTAAGACATTAGTACTACCTTTGAAATATGGGGAAGTAATTGTTATGATTTTTATTTTCAAACTATTGATGTTCAATCCTAAAAATAATAGAAGGTGACCTATATGTCTCTTTTTATTAGGAAAAATTTGGCCGTAATCCAGGAAGTTCAACAATTACTTAACTTGAAGCATATCACTGGTACAGCCATCAGTGGAGCCTTCCATATTTTTTCATCTACAAGGTAAGTGCCATGGCATTAGCAGCACTCTTTCTCCTTATAGCTAATACAAGAAACACAGCATGTTGTGTTTTCCATGTTTCTGCAGCTGACATATACCTTAAATACCCTGACTAGCAGCTACTGGAGAGCTGGTGTCAAGTATTCTGTTAGCTTGAGTTTTGTGAATTTATTTTCCTGTTTTTGACACTGTAACCACTCTTTCTGCTAAAATAAATGTTCCTTATTCTCTATCTACATGATCTCCTATATCAAATGATGAGCTGGGGAAACCAACAGATGTGGAGTTTTGTTATTCCTTTTGTACATCATGAATCCATTCAAGTGATATGTAGAGATATATAGTGATATAGTGATATATAGAGGTCAATTCTCAAGCTGAATATGGCTGTTTCAGGCATTGGAGTTTCTCCCTGCCCATCTCCAGGAGTCAGTCCTGGGGAGAAGTCTCCCCTGGGGGACACTGAGCACCGTCCTCTTGGGTGGGAGCATGCCAGCTGCTGTTTAGATCATTAACTCTGGACTGTATTTATTTTTAAGAGGAACCTAAATTTGTTTATGAGAGAGAGAGAGTCTAGTATGGCTTGTTGTGATAGCAGGAGACTAGACTTGACCCACCAGGTGACCTTAGCACCTGTGTTCTTGTAGACATGAATATCTTACTCCTCGTGGTTTTACCTGAGCAGACAGGGATAACAAAAACAGCTTGTGTTTTGGGGCTGTTTGTGCCTTTCAGATACTACTTATATTAGAGAAGTACAGGGATGTCTTCACTTCAGCTAATACCTGTGTTACAGACCTCTGTGCAAATACACAGATGTAGTCATTTATCTTTGTAGTTTAACAGTTTCACCAACTGGTGGTATTTTATTTCTCTGATCATGTCTTCCTTTTATATGACTTCATATGGGCTTTAATTTTCTACTGGAAATTTTCACTTTGGTTTGTGGTCTAGCTACTAGTGTGCTATACAAAAAATCTCTCCCTCCAGAAAACTCCAGCTCTGAAAGATAGTCAATTTATAATCTGTTTCAGAAATACTTAATTTCTACTGTTTTCCTGATTCAGTTAGCATGAATTCTCAGATATAACTTAATAATTTGTATACATACTTAATCTCTCAAAATAAATGTTCTGGGTGCCGTATTCAAATGTCTTACTAAAGTCAATGGGGCTACTTGTGATTAGGCTACTTCTGTTGAGAACCTTATACTTTTAAATTTAGCAGCTTGGCCATAAAGTTCACCCTTATGTGTTACTTCATGTCTACTTGACATAGGGCTCTCTAACATGAAGATCAGAATCGGAGGAAGAAAATCAGTTTTAGGAGATCTTTACTCCCAGTACTCCAAAGGTGATTAAACATGTCCTCCTATTTGCATGAGTGACTCCAATCAGAATTTGTACAAATCTTTGAGAATCTAGACACGAACATCTTGAGTCAGTCATAACTTCTTGCAATTAAGAAAGAACTTGATCTCTGTTACATCATTTCTTCAACTCTTCCTGCCACAGGGACCACCTCCTGTTAGCCCAGAACTCTCCTAAGCCCTCTTCTGGAGTCTTTTCATTGAACATCTGAGGGAGGGATGGAGGGTGTGACTGATGCGATCAGCTCTCCACTGAAATCATGACTATTTCAATTGAAACAAGTCCCTCATGACTTTTTCCAAAATTATTCCATGTGTTAGTGAGTGCATCATCCTTAGCAGGTTCAACTCATTGTACTTTGTGACAAAACAGATAAGGTGTGAACACTGAGCTTTTTAGTAACATTTGGTAACTCTACTGATAAATTCCAGAAATTTAGGTTTTCAGTTTCAAAAACATGACTCTGAACTTGCCAGAATGACCACAGGGTTAAAGAAACAAGAGCTTTACAGAGGTGTATATATATTTTCAGTACCCAAGGAGAAAAGAAGCCCACGTGGAATACAAGTATAGTGAATTTACTGCAATTTCACTCTAATTTCCTAAACAGCTGTGCACTTTTATGTCATCTTTGGGATTTTTCAAAAAACATCTTGCTTTTTAACAAGTCATTTGCAAAGAAAAACTGTTTTTCCATCTCTCCTCTTTTCTACTATTGTGTTGAAGTTTGAGGAATAAGCAAAAAGAAAAAAAAAAAAAAGGAAAAAAGTGCCAGTAAGTTATTAATCTGTCTATTGCATGTTGCCAGCAAATGGGAAGTGCCATAATTTTGTCTAATTTGATCACCAGCACTTTCTCTTTGCAGAAAGAAGAACAGGAAAGGAAACCCCTCTGAATCTTGTCAACCTCCTGGGGCTCCTCCAGGCTCTGGAGGAGGATCTGAAGGGCTCTGCTGCACTTCTGCCAAGCTGCCAAAGTGCAAAGGTTGCTCTGCTCTCCCCTGGGACTCATTTGTTTCCATCACGTATGCAGATGAGGCAGAGGAGTCTTTCAGCTTCAGACAAGCATAGGGAGGCCTGCGGAAAAGAAATGTCAAAAAAACCCTGAGGCCCTAGTCAGAAACTGGTGCACCAGTCCAGAGGCACATGAACAGACAGCCTGCATTATCAAAGTGTGTCCGGTTGTGCGTCTGGCAGGGTGTTTATATGGGCTTGGCGTGCTCTCTGTGCGCTGTGCTTGCAAAAATGTCTTGGTTCCTTTCTGTTCCTTTCATTGAGAAACCCCACCTCTCTGTGCAAATCACCTGCAGTGCAGACAGTCTTGCATGGGTCAGAAATGCCCTGGCTAGTTATTATCTGGATGGGCATGTTACTGCAGACATGAGAAAGATTTTTCCTGACTGATAAAATAGCAGAATATATCAAGATTCTTCTCTGTTCTCCTGAATACAAGAACTGAAAGAAACTCTGGGTAAGATTAGTGTGCTTAAATAGATCTCTCATTTTTCTTCCCAATGTAAGCTTTCACATCGTAGACATGATAATTGTTTTTCTTTTCTTGTTCTGCAGAAAATTTAGAGACATCCCTATCCCAAGCCTAAGCCTTACAGACAATGTTCGAAATATAGCATTGGATTTTGGCTGACATGGCTTAACTGCTTTTTCCATCAGCTTCTGTTCAAGCTCTGGAATAGGCGTTGATGTTTTATGAAACACAGGGGTTTCCCCTAGCCCCTGACTGGAAGGTCTAAACATACATCCATAATGTCCTCACCAGGAAGGGCTATTTTCTTAGCAGGACACATGAGACAAGTCAATGAGCTTGATGTGAGATGCCAGCATGGACATCAGATAGGACTGCAGAAACAGAAAGATGGACTTAGCTTGTGGTTTAAATACATCCTCACTGTGTGGGCCCCAGGACATTTACATTCATATGTGGCTGTATAAATCACAGAGCTACAAATGCCTTATGCCATTGTTCTCAATCCTTGAAAAAGGACACTCAACCAACTAATAAAATATAATTTTAGCTTCAATAAACTTTATTCCCTTATTTATCATGTCCTGCAGCAAAATTTCTTGCTGTTTGCAGGAAAGAAACACTTATTTCTTCAAGAGAAGGTCAAACACTTTTCATGCAGCTTGAATGTCTTCTCATTGTTTAAATACAAATAAAATACATGGCTGCTTGCACAAGACTTTTTGCTAATAAAAAGTTATAGATCTGTTTGCAACTGACAGAAATACCCTTATGAGTTCCCCACTTGGAAATAGCAAGGAAAATACCCTGTTCCTCTTTTTGGTAAGCCACATCCCTTTGCTAAGAAAAAATGCTGACAAGATGTTTTTTGAGATGCATCTGACATCAGAGAACAATGGTCTCAAGGCATACTTTTATGTTTGTAATAGAAGGTCTTTTCTAAAACCCAAAATGATTTAAACATGCTCCAAACCTAGAAGTTTATTCTCTATCCATCCCAAACAATGGATTATTTTTTTTTGCCTCTATAATTTTCTCTATTAGATACATAAATGCCTCTTTCCACCAAAGAACTTGATTTATTGGATGTTTCATAAGTTGGATATTATAAGTTATGAACTATAAGGATGCCCATAGTTGCCTTGAAGAAGCCAGCTGGGATACCAGAGGCAGTTTAGCTCTGACAGCACAGAAATCACTGCAGGCTGAATTTGTTCCCCAAGAAACAAGACAAAGTATTCAAAAAGGATAGATACTCCTGGTACCCAAAAAGCTTATTAAAAGCAAGCAGAGACAACTTCTTGTTGCTGTCCACCAGGTGAATATCTGTATCTTTAAGGAAAAACACAGTTCTGAGTTAGGAAAGCTTACATTCTTATTGCTATGGTAAATCACTTCTGTACCTGGAGAAAATCTGCGTTCCCTTCTTATAATAATGTTGAACTCCTTTGCAAAGACTAGAAACATACATTGTATTTTTCTTTAGTAGGAGTTATAACTGCTTAATTATTTTGCATGCTGAAGGTTTTGAAAAGATAAATCTGATGTGCACCTGCAATTGACCAATCTACCTTCCTATGTTCGTCTAACACGTGCTCTAAAAACATGGACAGGGAGAGTGAGAAGACAGCCGTGAGTTGGTCCTTGTTTGTTATTGCATGCCAGGAGATACTTTCGCCTGTGTAAAGGGGATTTGCAAAGAAGATGGAACCAGTATCTCCTCTGGGATGCAAGTAAAGGATGGGAGGCAACAGTCACAAGCTGCAAGAGAGGAATTCAAATTGGACATTGGGAAAGGGTTTTCACAGTGAGCGTGGTTCACCAGGGGAGCAGGTTTCCAGAGAATCCCATTCTTGGGGTTTCCCATGGTGCCCTGGGCTTCCGACCCTGGACAACACTACAGAGTTTGGAGGTTAGCCCTGCTTTGGGGAGGGGAATGGAATAAGTGATCTCCGGAGGTCTCTACCAACTAAATTGATAATAATAAAGCTGCAGAGTGAATAGCATTCGTAATTTGAAACTCATTAATGCTGAAAAGTTCTGATCATTATAAACACTGTTTTGAGGGGAGGTTTTTTCTTTATTTCCCTCAACTCAGTCTTTCTCCTAGAACTTTTCCTAACTTCTCCGTTAAGGTTAACTTCTAAGTCTTAGGTACCATGTATTATTCCTATAATCCTATAATACAGTTTCTGATGGGATGTTCATGGATAATGGGGGAGCAGCCTTGGCTGACTGCTGTGTTTGAGCTCAGACACGTAGAAACTCCCCAGTTTTCATCAAGTACCCAGGGAAATGGCTGATGGCAGAACTAACATTCAGGCAGCATCTTTTTTTTAATCTGATCCACTGAACTCAGTGGGGTTTTTGGCCCACACAGGGGGACTGGAGCAGACCCAGCATCACACTGTAGTGTTTGTCTTTGCACCTCCATGTACGTGTCAGTGAAAGCTGATACAGGGAGAGGGAAGAAGTATTATCCTGAGCCTTTTGTCTTCAGCATTTCCTTTGTTCTGGGAGCTACTTTTTGAACACGTATGCACCCTCTTACAGAGGCTTGTTCCTCTTGCAAGCTTGCATTTCACTTGCCTTTGCACCCTCCCCACAAGAAAAAAGGGAGCACCCCAATAAATACGTAGATACAGCTAACCAGGAATCCACAAAACACTTTACGGTATGATACAAAAACCCTCTGCGTCCCACGGTGCTCTGAGCAAATCCGGGCGGCTCCTTCCCTCCCAGGGGGGAAATCTCCCACTGCGTGCAGCCTCCGCACCTCATGCAGCCTCCACATCTCGTGCAGCCTCCGCACCTTGCAGACGCTCAGCGCCGGGCGGGCAGCGGTCGCAGGGCCGCAGTGGGGCGCGGTTGTGCGCAAAACAGCAGCTGGGCGCTCCCGACGCTCCCCCCTTCACGGGGGATGCATGATTTCTATTGCTATGGAAACAGACCAAAGCGAAGGGTAAATACACGGGCCATAGTAAAAGACAATTTTAATTTTCAGCCCCGCTTAAATGTCACACGTTTTTGAACGCGCGCCGCTGTAAGCGGAGCCTGCATCTGCAGCCCGACACGGCGAGCCGGTCTGCGAAGCCCGAGGAATACAAGTCCCTCATTATTGCCAAGTCGGATCACGGCACGTAGGTCTGTTTAGACACTGCGATGCATTGTAAGAGGCCTCGCTTCAGGGACAGCCATAAAAGCCTCCTTTTTCCCCCCTGTTAAAAAAGAGCAGCTGTATTCTTCTCCTGTGGACCATGCTGAAGACTGCCCGTCGCTGCCGCACAGAGACTCTCTGGGGCAGGCATGAAAAAGCAGGCTTCATTTTAGAGTCTGAACAGGATTTCCTGGTGCAGGCTCATGCTTTGGTGGGAGGTGTGCTCACTTCCACACACATGGCACGGGAAAACTGGTGGGGAAGGTTTTGGAAGCTGTGTGTTCCTTTGCTGACACCCAAGGTGGCTGATAAACATTTTGGTAGCTCTAAAGAAGCTTTACAGAATAAGCCTGGGCAATCTCACTGTATTAATTAATATATTAATTAATTAATGTATTTCAGGCTACTGATTACCCAGTAATGATTACTCCAAATGCCTTTGACATTAAATTAAGACCATGGCCATTGCTGATTATCAGGAGAGCTAGGTCACCTTTCGATGCAAGCAGTCCCCAATTTTGTAGCTGTCTTAGACTAATTTTCTCTCTTTAAAGCCAATGACAAAGCACTCAATCAGTGATACAAATAAACAGGACCATATCAGTTATTTTGTGGGTGCACGGGCAGTGTCACACTAATTGTGGAGTGCTAGAGATGTGAATGGGGTGCTCTGAACTGTTTACCAGCTGGTTCTTGGAAACGAGACTTCCTGGATGACTTTCATATTGAGATATGCTCCCCCTCCTTGTAAATCCCTTGGTGGTTCCTGCTTCCCAGCAGGAGCAAACTCCCTATTCACACACAGGCTCCTTCCTAGAATTGCCACTGGCATTGCTAGAAGAGCTGTGGCCCGCTTTGCTCTGTGCAATTCCACGAGCCTGGTCATGATACACACAGCATCTAGGAATGTGAGCCATGCTGCTGGTGGCAGGGCAAACCCCAGGAGTACATGGACTGCTCTGCTTCATCTGGAGCTGTGGTGACCTTCCCTGAAAGGAGGGATTGCCTTCAAGTCCAGCTTGGAATCAGCGTGCCACAGGATTCATGTTAATTGCATTAATTGCAGCAGTCCCCCTTTGGCACTGTTGTAATCAAAAACCTGTGTGTGCATGTAGTTTTTAAAGCTCACAGACCAAAATCTTGATGTGTGAAGGCTTAATCCAAAAGCAGATCTTCTGGTTGGCATTTGGGAAGGGGGAGGAATAGAAAGAGAGAAGAGACTGACCGGCATGATCAGAAAATCCAGAGTCACTTCCGATGTTTTCCAGTGTCACAGTTCTGTGTTCTACAGGGATTATTGCTGCTTATTAAGCATTTCACATACATCTGAAAAAAGACAAAAGTCGGAGGGAGGTGGGACGAAACAACACCTCACCTGTGATTGTATAGCAAGGAGCAATCTCGTATTGCCATGGAGAGGATCTAGATGGTTTAAGTGTTGCCTATCTTTATCTCATGGTTTTGTATTAATTCACAAGGACACATTTTAGATGTGCAGTAACCAAATCTGGTGCTATGCACTAACATCCCTCTCAGACCATATTCTATGAGTGTAGGTGCACACTGATTATTACTTATCATAACGCATAACAGTTTGGCCAAATGCCTTCTTTGTTTATGGTTTCCCAGTTTGGAAAGCATGTAGTTGTTTCCAGACATTCCCAGCAGGAAAAATTATAAGGCAAGTTTCTGCAACAAGGAGTTCTGGGTTAAAAGGCCTGACCAGCTCTCCAGAGCTGTGTTGTGGGACAGCCTTTTCTCCCTTGCCGACCTGCTTATGACGTATGATAAAAAATATCAAAGGTTGTTTTGCTATCAGTGCATAGTAACTTCTCTCCAAGATCACAAGGATTTTAGGAGATTATCCAGGAGCCACATTTCCAATTAATATTGGTAAGAACAATTGATTTTAATGGCTCACTGTAGAATCAGGAGTCTTTCTGGTAGTCTATTGTATGGATTTTCAGTTGTTTTT
>VXAA01005264.1:59046-93173 GCA_013399115.1 Anseranas semipalmata | reverse complement strand
TTTTTTCCAGAGAATCATATTGCAGTATTTACTATGAATAAAAAATAAAAAATAATAATAAAAAAAAGTTTTAAATTCATCTAGTATTGCTCTCCTAGTTAAATACTAGGTTGAATTCCTGGTTAAATACCAGGTGAGCCCAGATGTTTTAAAGCACATTAATCCACTTTTTACCAAGACCCTCACATCTTAACTGCACATACTGAATGAATGAAGGGGTTGAATTTAGTGGGGACAGACTGATGTTCCCTTACCCCTTGGGGGATCTCCATCTATTTATGTACGTACCATGACTGCAGGCTCTTTAGATATTTATTTAGACCTCTTGTATGAAGTGTCCCTCTCTCTTTCTCTCTCTCAAGCAAACCTCCGCTTTTAAGGCATAAAATGTATATGTCTGTAGGTTAAACCCTGGTTTCCTGGAAAAAGAAACTGTGTATATACCTCAGAAAGATTTTGGCAAGTAACTGAAATTTTTCTAATGAGGAACTGAATTTGGCAAAATCCCTTGCTAATGTAAACTGAGCTCTCTGGAGGTCAGTAGAAGAACAGGGACCTCCTGCAGCCGGGCGTCTGCGCAGTGCCCCTGAGACCACTGAAAACTCATTCAGGCAAATGGAAAAGACTTCCCTGAAAGTGCTCCTCACCCTCCGGCTCCTTACATTTATCAGGGGTTCTGATAGCAATGGAAACCCCAAGCTGGTGGTAGCAAAACGCATGCATCTGAACGGACTGTATTGGACACCTGAGCTCTCTGGGATCCCACCAGCCAGCTCTTCACTCTCTGCGCACCTCTAAGACAGCGATATCAGATTTGATAAATCAGAAGGAGTCCAGCATGCCCTCAGATTGACATGGTTTAGGCTTCTGGGAGGTGTTTGACTGTCATGGACACACTCAGTCCACAGTATTTCTCCTAGTGCACTCATTCCCATATCAATGTCACATTGTCTTATTTGCACAGCTAAGCCTGTAGCATCTATTGGCCTTTTTTTTTTTTTTTTCTTTTTAACCCCCTTAATTCTTGTAGTTTCTTCTAAAGCAACCATTTGAATGATTACTCAAGACAGGCATATAGACCTAGCAGATGACCTTAGCTACACTGTATTCCATATTTTTAGGTATTTTTTTCTCACTGAAATGACTACGTCCTAATGAATTACTACATATTTTCATTTCAGCCACAAGCTAGACTTGGCAGCATGGCAATGTTGTGTCTATCTGGAATTAACCCTCTGTGTCCTTAGGAATGTGGGGGTGCAAGAATGTTGTTGCTGCTGGTACACGCTTGCCCCTTCCCTGGCTTTTTCCAAGCAATTAAGTTCGTAAAGGCTTTTTTCTTTCTTTATTTTATTTTATTTTATTTTATTTTATTTTATTTTATTTTTGCTTGCATCAACAGGTATTTTGGACTCCTCTGCCATGGCAAGTTAAAACGGGTGCTTCCTTCAGAAGTCTGTCAGTTTGTTTCCAAAAGTTTGGCTCCATCTCTGCAAAGTAATTATTTTTGCTGGCATCCAGCTACCTTTGCTAGTTTTCAAATGGACTTGATGTCTCTTTCACTCAGTATGGGGGCTTTTGAATGCCTGCCATTGCAAGATTTTGCTGTTTTTGTTGTTGTTGCTGCTACTTCTGCCTTTCATCTGGTGCAGCATCCTCACAAACCTCCAAAATCTTGCGCTCCCCAAATCTCAGCAATTGGCCCTCTCGGCTTCCCTGCTTTTGCAATTTGTGGCTTAGTGGATGGCAATTTCACAGATTGCTTTTGTCACTTTTGATGTTAGCATTTCTGGAGGACTGTATCAACTACCAGGAAATAAACTTCTGTGATGAATTAAGATCAGTGTCCTCTCAGAATTTGCCACAGATACTGGGATAATGTGCTTTACATTGGTCCCTTTGTTTACTTGCTCCAAAGAGCCTTAGCCTGTATGTACCATAACAAAGCATTCCACTGAGATGACCAAGCTGCTATCAGCTGCTAGCAGTTCTACTTTTCATTTATGAAAAATCTGCTAACATGTGTATACATATATATATATACGTATACATGTTTACACATATAAAAAGCAAATATTTCACCTCTCTTGCTGCAGTAACCTATCTCTTCCTATTCGGTGAATTCTCCCACACCACCTGCGATCTTTGCTGACTGCAGGAGGGAGGGACACCTTGTTTCAGAGGTATTTGGAAAGGTTTTTTGTGCACACCCTGCTAGGTTCATTTTTCTGCCTGTTGAAATTTTCAGCCTCTCAGTGTTTGTAATTCTGAAGTACCAGCAGGCTCGGCCACATATTATGACACATGGACTGCATATTAATCAGCGTTTCATTCACACTGAGTTGCTCTATGGCAGCTTTGCCATGGGCTTCTGCCACGCTACCCTGGAGGCAGTTTGCTTCAGTTCTTTCAAGCCCATTGTTAAAATGACAGCCAGCTCTTAAGAGCTACATCTATATAAGAAAACAAAGCAATGCCAGGGAACACTCCCAGACACCAGAGCTTGACTATCTGTACCACTAAATCCCATGTTTAATTCACCAGGAGGGGCACATCTCTCTGCAAGCCCATCCCTGGTCATCCTGCCACCCCGGCTCCAAACTCTGCTCCCACACTGGTTTAAGACCAATCCTGATGAAAGAAGCCTGCTGATTTCAGAGGGAGCAGGATGTTGCCTTAACGGTCTGATTATTCACTGCATGTAATATATATATATATATTTTAATCAAGGTGTTTACTTTTCAAAAGAAGATCACTGGTTGATCCATGGCAACCATAGTGTCTGTGTAGCCAGCAAACACTTAATATGTGGGTGGGTGGTTTGGATGGCCTTGATTATGTAATTAAATTTGTTTTTCCTTGCAGTTCCCTGTGGTGTGTTATTTTTTTATATTTAAAAGTTATCCTGTCTTGAAGACAACTGTTTTTTATTATTAAAAGGACAGCTTAAATGCATTTAGCAAAAGCAAGTTTCATTACTTTTATGTCTCAATCTATTTTCCAATTAAAGAAAAAGTCCTTTAGTGCCTAAGACCAACTTCCTGTAGCCACAACGTTTCTCTAAACATTTTCTTAAAGGTCTAGATACTTTGTATACTTAATGGAATAAGCTCCACATTTCCTGATCCTTAAAAAGTTCAGCATTAGCTTGTATGTTTTATACTGCATGTGAAAAATGAAGGATTTGGAGTGTTTCCACAGCTGTGGAAAGAAGCAGCTCCTGCATGCTGCTTCTGGTGCAGGTGAACATACATAAAAGACCACCCCTGGCATGAACTGCACTTCTCCAGTCCCTGGGGGATGCACCAGAGCCTTCAAACCATGGCTTGTTGGTGGTCTGGGTGGGAGTTTGAATTCTGTCAAACTGGGCAGGGATAGCTTAAAACAGACAGGTGGAAACTCTGCAAGAACAAGTATGATAAGTACAATTAAGGGTGAGGATCAAACCCACAAATGCAGGGCTGGAGCAATTGGCAATGCAAGCAGTTTAGCAAAGTGAGTTTGGAGATTATGATAGAGCTGAAATTAAATAAGAATAGAAAATATCATTTGCTTGTGAAACATCACCTTTCTCATTCTAATTATTTCTCTCTGTTGCCTGATTTTCATTGGGAGTGATACAGCAAGGTTTAGATAGTGTACATGAGCTGGTGAAGCTCAAGCCTGGTGATTAAGGGTGTAGAGCACATGAATGGAAAGTCTGAAGGAACTGGGTTCGTTCAATACCTAAAAAAAGAAGATTGAGGAGAACATAACATGCTTCTTGTATGTTAATATTGCTATAGGGAGGACAGGGAACCATTGCTCTCTGTGTTTGGTTGTGTAGAGAATGTCTAGTTATATCCAAAAGTTTTATATTGCAAAATAAGACAATTTTAAATATATAAAGGCTCTGAAACACTGGCTGGCAAGTGATGTATGGAAGCCTTTTACTGAATGTTTTCAAGAGCAGGCAGATAACCCTCTTCTGAGGAGGGTTTAGTCTACTTGATCTTGCCTTGGTGCATGCTATTGGGCTAGGTTTGTATGTCTGCGTTTCTTTTTAGCCATACAGCTCTGTAATGTACACACTCCACAGATAATCTGGGAGAAATTAGGGTTGAATGCAAACAGTCAGGCTGGGACTGATACTCATGTCTAGATGAAACAACCCAAATATGAAGGAGGAAACTCAACTAAGTAGCTACTATTAGAAAGGGACTATAAATAAATTGCCTAGAGTTTGAGACAGATCCATTACTGTGGGAAACCATAAAAAATAGTTATTTTTTAACTCTCTTGTTGGCTTTGCCATGACAGTTGATCTGGTGATTTATTGAAACATATTTATAATGATTTTGCTAATATACACAAGACATGATGAAAAATGCTGTGTTTAATGAGTTTTACGTGATTCATAACAAACTGTGGACTGTAAAAGCCTGATGACATTTTTAAATTCTGCGGAACAAGTAAAATTTTAATTTTAAAAATGGGAAGCAAAATTCTGAGTAGTGTTCCCTCTTTAATTTGCCATTAAATTAAGAGAGACATAATCATTTTAAAAGGATCTATAATTAAATGGTAGTCTATTGTAGGCAGAGGAATTGAAAGCCTGTTGGGATAAAACAAAAACAGGCAACTATGTGGAATCTGTTGTTCGCTGTCTCTTAGTCTGTGCCAAGCATGCTTCATTTTTACATGGCTTTTGTGTTTGGTTAAAATTAGTTCTCACATAACTAAATAACATTATAACAGAAAGGAATAAAATTAACGACTGTAATGTTCTGTTTCTGGAATGTCATATTATGCTGTGAGAGGTATTTAATTTTAAATTGTAAGATCTGGTTACAGTTGTTAAAAGAAAAAAAAACAACAACAACTAATTTTTCCTTTGCAGTCAGAGCCTTTGCACATGTTGGTCCCAACTATAAGCCTACACAAATAACCCGCTCTGCTAATTGCCCAGCCATTTGCTTGTCTCCATTAAAATGGCTCAAAACTCAGATAAAAATAGATACAAATGGGCAACCCCTTTAATGTTTTTTTTTTTTTCTTCACACTCTTAATAGCAGGCTTTTGAGCTTTTCCAAGTGAGCAGAAAAGAAGCTTGAATCTCCAGTGACCAGCTTACTATAGCTTTAATTCAAATCTGAATCTCCCATTAAGGTCATCTCTGCAGTGGTTTGAAGTTTTCCTATTCGTTAACCTCTGCATTGAACTGAATATGCCTCAGATTCCCTAATTAGTTACAGTCAGAGCTTTAATAACTTTCAAGACTTTCTTCTTTGAGCTAGAAAGAAAAAGGTTCAAACAATGGTCAGGAAACCCTAAAACCTCTTATCTCTCAGCAGCTCGATTAGACAAGAAGAGTACTGTCTTGATGGATTGGAAGTGCTCTGTACCAGATAAGAGCGGGAATGATAAGAACATTAGAGGTCTCATTTTTACAGAAGAAAAGACTGCTTTCCTTTTAAGCACTATCTTTTCTTCATTTACACATTGCAGGATAAACAGAATGTGTTTGCAATTACTATTCCTGCTTACACACTCATTGTGCCTTAATTTTGTAACAGACACAACAGAAGGATAGAAGATTAAATGATTGTTGAAGCAGCCGAAACTTACTGAACTCTGTACTATACGTTGTGCAGCCCTAGTAATGCTGGAAAGGAAGATAGGGAAGATGATGTTATGAAAATGAGCAAAAATGTATCTGTTCAATGTACTCACTTTTAGATAGCATTAAAAAGTAAAGATAGGTGTGAGAAAGATTTTAGCTGCCTTGGGAAGACAGTTATGTAAATGTTCTGCTTATTTTGCTCTGTTCAGTTGGTTGGTTGTTGCTTTTCTTCCAGTTGCTTTCCATTAATCACTTTGGTTCTAAAAGGCCTTAGAAGGAAATTGTTTACAGATATTTTCCTTTGCTCTGACAGAAATATGAAGCCATTTCCAATCAGCTCCCTCCTGTCCTGCATTTGTGGCCCAGCCATTTCCCTGTTTAAGTCAATCAGGTCGTAGCCATCGACTTAAACTGGAGCAGATGAAGTTCTTTACCTAGCAGTGGCAAAAAAAGCCAGAAAGCTGAATGTTTTCTATAAGCCAAAGGGTATTTTAATAGCTTAGTGGTTTTTGTTTGTTTGTTTGTTTGTTTGTTTTTGTAGCTGATTAACTTTGTCTTCCAGTGCCAATATAACGAAGAGACCTTACAGCCTTCTTTTAAGGAGCCTCAGGGTTGCATGCATGCACTTCCTGCATTAAACAGTTCCACTCAATTTTTTTCTAAGATCTCATAGTCATACCGTGATGTACACCATTTAAAAAACAAAGTCATGATACACTATATAATGCTTTTAGCCATTTAGTTGTGTGTTTTTTGTTTTTTTTTTTTCCTGGTTATTGTTTAAGAACTACTCTCTGGAGATTTCTGTAGCAGATTTTATGGGAATCTATTTATCATTACAAAATGTTAATTCAGATGTTTTCATTGAGCCTACATAGTTCTTGCCTCTACATTTATAATTGCACAAATTTATGGTGCTGTAAAGTTCAGAAACTCAGGCCATCTAGTGCAGATGATATTGGGGCCAAAATAGCAGATTGCAGCCATCATGTCTAGTAGTTCTTCCTACTTTAAACAAACTAAACCAAACAGCTGAGATGGTCTGGGTTCTATAGCATCAAACTATTTACACATGAACAAAATCAACTTGAAAGCTCAGAAAGATAGGCCTATTTAGAGGAAATGGACTAAAATGTAAGTTTGATTCTATAATCACATCTTAATTGAATTTCACTCATCAGCTACTACTGGCCTTTGATGAATCCAACAGAGGAGCTGGTTCGCACGCATGTCTTTCTTTCCTTGCAGAATAGCTAATGGGAAATCATCAAAACCCTTCGGGGAAATCTGGCTCTGCTGAAGTCAATGGCAGGACTCCTGCATGCTTCAGCAGAGTCCAGTCTGGGATCGTGCCCACAGGCAATTATAAAAATGACACAGAAAAATGGTCTGGCTAATGAGAGATGGGGAGGAAGGATCTGGAGGAGACTGCTGGGAGATGGTGGAGGAGAAGCGGCAGTGGTGAGTGGTGTGGAGGCAGAAGAGGTCAGGACAAGGAGGCAGAACATGGAGAAGAGGCAAAGGGAGAGCAGTAAGAGGAGGCACAGGTGTGGATAATCCAGAATGGAGCTGAAATAAAGGGTGTTGCCTTTCAGACCAAATAAAAGAGTGTTTTAAATCAGTTCCTTAAAGAGACAAAATTACTGTGCTGTCATGAGTGAGCTGAAAGGATTAAAAGCCTTCAGTCAGAAAACACACATCAAAGACCTTGCACTGTATTTAGGTCCAGATCAGCCCTGCCAGAACCGTTCATCCCACCTCTGGCCTGCACCCATGGAAAATTTCTTTAGTAAGCCTCGCAGCTGGACTGGGGCTGGGCCATGAGGCAGATGAACAGAAAGCACAGTTCCTCCAGGCCCTTTCTAAGGACCACACAACATATATCACATGACCTACCACATCCTGTGACCAAAATGCAGGCTTCCCCTGTAAGAGGGAAGAGAAGAACGGTAATGGGGGCCCACCTGTCTCTGACAGCACTGTTGTAAGATGAAGAGCACCTGCATGGTGGATATGAAATAGACGTGCCTCTGATCATGTAAGAGAAGAGGTACATCTCTGCAAGCTGCTGTGAGGCTTCCTGCAACAGCAACAAGTGACTGGGCACCACAGCACTGTAACCGTTCTTTGAAACCAGACATTTAGGCTGTATTTGTCACACTGAGTGACATGGGCTTGGGACTGTCCTTGGGCATTGAGGCCAGCTGGTGTGCAACGCCTTGCGCACATACTTTCTTATGTTTCAAAACCTACACAGAAGCTTGCAAAAGAGATACAAAGAGATTCTCTTGCCTCCCAAAGCAAAGTTCTGCACCCAGACTGGGCCAGCAATGTTCCCAGGCCTGTGCTAGCTCCTCCTCTGATTATTCCTCGTTTGGCAAAAATCTAGCTGGCCAGGCAAAAACCATGCCAAGAACTAGTCTAGTGACTGAACAGCATAATGGTTGAACCACTAAGCCTGGGAATATTGCTGTTCAACTCACCATTATAGAAGTATTGATGCTATTTTTCTATGAGGTATTCTTATTGATTTACTTTGGCACAATGGAATGGTCATTCCATTGGTTATAGGTGGAATGATCATTCCATAGGTTATTTTAAGTACTTGTAGCTGTAGTAATATGCACATACTGGTAACCACCAGTCCTGTGTGTGGTGTTAGCTCAGAGCTGCATGGTCTCCAGCCTGTAGTAATCAGCTCTGTGACTTCAGGAACTCCAAGATTCTCCATCACTTCCAACGGGAACCAGGGAAAGCTTTGGTTCAGTGTGGCCCTGCGTTCACAGCTGGAGAGCTGGCAATTACCTTCCTTTCTTGGCTGTTATCCAAAGCTAAATCGAATGAGGGACTAAGAAATACCACTTTGCACACGCTTCTGTTACTGCCTTTCCATTCACAAATGTAAAAACATCCTTGATTTTTTCTGACAAAAATGTAAATAAGGAGACTAGCTGGCCTGGGGGATCTGTAATAGGATCCAGGGCCTTTCACCTCTGTGTTATGAGCAAAACACCCGTTCCTCTCTGATGCATGTTCTGTGGCTTGTGAGAAGAGCGCTGATGGTCTGAATCCAGTGTCGTGTGTCTGCACCAGGAAGCCACTAGATTTGGGACTAATTAGCTTTTGTCAGCAGCCCTGCAGAGGGGCCAGCAATGAGCTGGTACCTCCTGCTCAGGAGGTATGAGGGAAACCAGCCTGGCTGATTCCAGTGCCACATTTGTCCCCTGACTAATATCCGGTCTTCAGACATCTGTAGGAAAGCCAATCACAAGCACAAATTCACTTGCAAGACTGTAATGAAAGAAGACGATGTAAATCGTACATATGCTGACAAATGAGTTTTTGTAAGACAGCTCTTGTTGACTTGGATATACAATGCAGTATCTGGCAATGCACGTGTTACTGAGTAAAAAAGCAGCCTGAATGTAATGGGCTTTAAAACCCAATGTTGCATCACCTAGCTGTGAACTGTCCTTGCTGTCTGACCGTAGAATCGGAGACCTGCTATCTGCTGGTCTCGGCACCCAGGTGAAGGGGTCCGACCTACCTTGTGCTCACGTGTGGGTGAGGTAAAGGACCCATGCCTGCCCTCTGCAAGCTGCAGGGCAAGCCCCTTCCATACTGCACAGAAGGAGTGCCTCCAGCCGCAAGATTTCTGTTCGTATAGCTTAGAGGCATAATGTATCCATCATGTGAGGAGAGGGAATTCCCAAACTCAGCAGTACTGCTAGGTTACATGGGAGCCCTTTGCTTCCAGCTGTTAAGTACATGAATAATAGCTGTAAACGCTTCTTCTGGTGTTATTCGGTTAAAGCTGAGTACTCAGCCTCAGGCTCCTGTTGGTGCAGCAGTGTCTGTGACTGCTGCCTCTGAGCTCTGCCCTGCCTGCAGACTGCTTCCACTTGGGTGCAATTGCACTGAATTTAGTTGGATTTCAGCACCTGTCTACGTGTGCTTATCCACACTGAGCACTGTGGTGCCTCTTTACATATGCAAATGCCTTGAAGTAGGGCTAGGTGTATTTCTATGGGCACTTTTCCTCAATGATGGTGGAGGTTTCCCCATCTCCAAACCAACAAAACAAAAAAGAATCGTAAGAGAAAACAGAGACAATTTTGCCATTAGCTGTGGTGGTGGTTCAGGCAGCTCCTTTGCTGCCCAGTTCTGCTCTTCTGTTGGAGACTGCTGCCCTGAAGACAGAGTCCAAAGAGCAGAACAGGCAAAAGGTCTTCAGCTACTTCAGCAGAGGATCCAATGGCTTACCTCTAGCCACCTCCTGCAGAAGCTCAAGCTGAGCTCTCAGGGTCGAACAAGCTGTGGGGGAGAGAGTAGTAACAACTTGAGCTACATCATCTGTTCACTGAATGAATGTATCTAGACCCTGAATTCATCAGAAACTCAAAGAAAAACAATGTGCTAAGGAGGAAGTAAAAATAGACAGACTATTCTCAGTAAGTCTGGGATTGCAGCTCCTCTGTGGGTTCAGTTCCAATACATCTTCCCATGATTTCCCTCCCTCTTTCCCTGGTCACAGCAGGAATTTGCCCTCATTTATCCAGATGTCAGGTCTTGTCTTCTGTTGCGTGCAGGGAAGCAGCAAAGACCAAGCAACACTGAGCACAGCAACATGCAGAGGTAAGCGAGATCTTTCATCAAAGCTAGAAAGAGGTGGGTAGTGAAAAGTGGCCAATGAAGGAGTATTCAGGCTGTGTGGCTCCTCAGACACAGGACACAGATGTATTTTGCTTTTAGTGGTGGGAGTGAGCACTGGTTGGATGCATTACATGATTACTGATGGACCAAACACACTGATAAAATAACCATCAGCTAGCCATCAGCTCAGACAAACTGATTGAACTGAACTCCTCTGGAACCTTGAAATGGTGCAGCCAAAGGATTGCCCAAGGCATCCATGTCCACTGTGCAGGCTCTGCGAGTTTTCTGTTTTTCTTGGTCTAATGGAAGTAGACAACCCCAAATTCTGTGAGAACAGCAACCCCTGTGCTTCCAGTTGCCTGACTGGGAACACAGGATGTCAAAGCCCCCTAAAAATCCCAGTCCTCTAGAGATTTCCATCTCATTTCTTCAGACATGTCATTCAAGTCAGTTTGATTCCTAACCATCTGCTTCTCTAAATAAGTCTGACATTCAGGCTCTTTCATGTTTATTTAGTCTGAGCCCTTTCTTACTACCCACAATGTAGACATCAGGAACTTGATTTAAGCAAGTAAAATAAACATTTGTGGGTATTTTAATCACAGCAAAAATCCCTGGGTTCTTGATCATTTTGGAGAAAGCAACAAAGCCAGAATACTTATGGTCAGATCTAAGAAAGTTCTTAAAAGCCAAGTCCCAGAGTGCAACTTTCGGTGGCCACTTACGCATGGCAATACTTAAAACTCCCCGAGGACCTCCCTGTTCAGCCTGAATGTGGAATATTTCATACCAAATACTCTGGGAAAGAGTGTTTGTGGGCCCCAAGGTACTTTATTCTTTTCTTTGTCAGGGCACAGATCCCACTGAGAAGTGCTGGGGAACTTACCTAGCCAGACAGTTTAGATGTTTTCTTGTAGGCAAAGCTATGGATTTAAGTCCCTTCAACCTAAACCACATCATGTGTTAGTGCCCTATTTATGTAGCTGTGATAGAAGATATGGATGTATCACCAAGGTTGGAAATTTCCATACGTCGATCCATCAGACTTAGTGGGAGAGGACTGTGGTGCGTCTTTCCCAACCTCATTCAGGAGGCAATCTTAATTTCCAGAAAACAGTGAGGATGTAGTCATGCTTTTCGCATGGTGTTTCATACTGGTTAGCTCTAGGTGCTGGTTGAACCTCGCTCTACTCAAGCACCTCTGTGCTTAAGGACACTGAAAATGTATTTGAGGGAATGTGTTTAAGATGTTGCTGTTCTCTGCCACTATTGCTCCTCCTCTTTGTCATGCTTAATGAGCAAATCAAAGCTGTAGAAAGAGTATCTGCTTGGATCTTGGTCACTTCAATTAAAATTGTTTAGTTTATTTGAACACATCTTTTTGGTACAGAGGTGGGTTGTTAATTCCAGGAACGGGGCAGAGAGGAGGACTTGTTCTTAAACTGCAATAGCTGGATTTATTAACCTGTTATTATCTGCTCCTTACCTCTCTCCAGGTCTCTTCAAGGTTTAGACCCTGAGGGCCTAGTGCTTAAGTATGATATTGCAGTGCCTGCTTTGTACTCCATACAGCAAGATCAGATAGTCACCAACGTACTCCATAAAATTTCATCATCAAATTTTTCCACTAACACAGAAAATGAGATAAGCACTGTCTGTAATTCCTTGAAATGCTATGAGAGGACATAAATAAAATGTCATTCTGCCTTCCCAACAGACTTCACAAATCTGTCTGACCTTAGCTTTGTTTAGCTCCAGTTAGAAAGTTTCCACCGTGCCTCTCCACCTGCCTTTTCAGCCAAGACTCTGATGCGCTCCCTGTAGACAACAAGGAACAGACATTAGTTGCTGTGGCTGACAAATCAATGATGACTGCCTGAGTTTGGGGCTTACAGACGTTAGGGCAGAACATGCAGCAAAAATCAGAGAGGTTGGATACATAAGTCTGTGCCCGGCAGGACAGCTTCTCCCCTGTACAGCTCAGTGTGAGTGTCACAATAGTCATGAATTCCTGCTGCTCTTTCGGAAATATGAAGGTTCACTTTATTAAGGCATTCATAACTTTGGGAGGTGTTAATAGATTGCTCAAACACAGCAACATTTTGAGCCTTGTATCTGCCACCCATCTGTTTTGCCTCCTGTTTGTTAACACAGCTGGAAAAATTAATATGCAGGAACCTACCTCATCCCAGAAGTCTTTAAAATCTAATCAGTACTCCTGGACATCCAGTTAAAACAATTAGGGAATGCACTGTTAAAGCAACAAAAGCCATAGAGCATCCTTCAGAAAGGCAATGCTAACTGGTGTGCTTTTGTGACACAGACTGATTTATTTGGATATACTGTGATGATAAGATAAAATTGTAATGGGCCTGGCAGGGGACCCAGAGGTCACGATCCCTAAAGTATCGCTGGATTTAGCTGATCTATATCATGAGGTCTTAATGGTAACTGTTGTTTTTTTTAAACAATACCTTTTGTTCTCAGTTAATGTACTTCTTGTTGGCTTGGGCAGCAATCTAAACAGTCATAACCACCTGATGATAAGTGTTGGCAAGGTGATAATCAGTTTGTTTGCCTTTTAATCCCTACAGTAACAGATGGATTAAAAAAAATCCTAAAGTATGTTATAAATTACAGTCAGAGTAATAATGTTTGTTCAAATGTTTGCGATGAGAGACAAGCTTTGTATGGAGAAACAATTTTTTTACCAGACTAACTGGTAGACTTGCAAATAATGGAGAAGATTTCTGGCTCACACCCTTGTATCTTTTGCTCTTTTTCCCCTGGAAGCATGGAACCTTTTCTTTGTTGGAGCAGAAGGAATTCGTTTTCTGTCTCTGTGATGAATATTTTAAGCCTCCTGGCCATCAGCCAATCCCTCTAAACTGTCAAAGACAACACAGGCACAAGTTTGTTTTTCTCTTGGGAGAGTTTATTACTCTCACTATTTCACATGACCGTTTCATAGAAATGAAACCTAAGGTGGCCCTGCAGCTGGTTGGTTCTTCTGAGCTCTGAATGAAGGATTTCCCATTGATGACAGTCTGATCCCATTGATGACAGTCTGATGCTTTTGTTCTCCTGACTCCAGCCCTGGAGAATGAAGTGCCCTGGCATGAAGTTTTCAGCATTTTTTTTCCTGTACTCTGCCATGGCCAATTCTCATGCTAGAACCTCAAGCAGTTGGATGTCTCATGGACCCTGATTTAGATGACTTTGGCTCTTATGTTTATTTTCTATGTTAATTAGCAAAAGCAATTTTTGCTTATTTCTTTATTGCAAGTGTGCTGGATGACTGAAATATAGAGTGCCAGAAGTCTGTGTGTGGTAGCTCCTGCCACGTGTGCTGGCCATTTGGAAAGTGAAGCAGGGTTTCAAGGTCCATGGCTGGTGTGATAAGTGATGTTAGGGCAGCTGGAGAATGAAACACAGCAATTGACTTGTTAATTGTTACCTGCTATCTAATCCTTGCAAGCTACAAATTTGTGTCCAAACATGGCTGAGTTTCCTGTGACTACAGTTCAAAGACCTGCACCTCACTGAGTTGTCTTCAACCCCAGCATAGCCAAGGTCATCTCTTTCACTGATTCAGACTTTCCACTGAACATGATCTTTCCTTATAGAGGAGTCATTTCAGGTCTTTCATCATTTTTCTTGTTCTCTCTGAATCTTTTCCATTACACTATATCCTTTTATGAGATGCATGGATATTCTCTGAGATGAGCACAGTTTTCATGGTAAAGACTGATTATGGATATATAACATAGCATAATGACATTCTCTGCTTTGATTTCTATTTCTTCTGAAAATTTCTAAATTCTAATGTGCTTTTTGACTTCTACTGAGGTCTGCCAATCAGAACCCAAGATCCCACTGCTGAGTAATAACAGTCAGCTCATTTTACATGCAGAATTAGGATTGTTTTACCCCACATTGGTTACTTTATCTTTTAGCTTCATTGAATTCATTTCCATAATTTGTCACTCAGTCACTGAGGGCCCAGCGCAGTTGGCCACAAACAGACAAGCTGTGCCAATGTCAGTACTGGAGGCCTTCCCAGCCTCTAGCCTCTGCTCCAGAAAAGCTTCTGCAGTTCCTGGGTCATATCTGCGTTCCCTGAGTCATTTGCTGTGTTGTTTCCTGCCCATGACAAGGGAATTGGAAGTAAATTATCTTAAAGGTCCCTTCTAACTCGAAACATTCCATGTTTCTGTGGTTCTATGATTTGTCAGAGCTGTGTGGCCTGCTCTGCTTAACCAGGTCACTTAGGAATATGTCCAAATTGTAAGTACTTGCTTTAGACATCACTTTGGAGAGGCCTGAATGTTTGATCATTTTTGCTTGTTTGTTTGATCATTTTTAAGGATATCAGAATATTGTTTTCTACATTTCCAGTCCTTTTAAACAAAGTATTCTCTATGCTTTTTAGTAAGTGAATAAGGTTTATTCTCACAGATGCAATCCAGGTTACTCCTTGATAATGGGTGTTAGTGCCTTTTATTATCTTATGTTGGAAGACATTCATATTTCTGCCTAGATCTCCCTCTCATTTCTGCATTTCAGCACATCAATGCAGGGAAGGTGTGACACTATTCCTATCAATTTCATGGACAGAAGAATTTGACGTGGCAATTCAGCGATGTGAGCTGGAGTTCCGTCACACCAAATTTTCCAATACAATAAGGTCTCTGGCCTCTTAAAGACATGGTGGTGTCACTCACAGTTTAAGGTGTTGCTATGTAAGACCGGTGTATTTGTACAGTCTTAATGGAGAACTAGTAGTATAAGGAGGTTTTCAGTATCAAAGAATTCCTTCAATAGATGGAAGAGCATACTTTTAAGGTTTCTAGAATAAAAATAGTTTTTATAAGGCTAAGCTTGTGTTTACCAAAATCTTGCAATACTTCAGAGACAGGAAATTTAGGTCACTCAGGAAGAAAGTAATACACTAGGTTGCCTTCCATTATTTCGTATAAATTCTCCATTCAAATTCAGCCCTGGAGCAGGAAGCTGGATTAAATAACTTCTTGAGATGCCTTTACATTTATTTCCTGTGATGGTTCTGCAAAGCTTATGAGAAAAGAAGGTACAATGAAAGGAACTCTCCCCAGTTGTGTTTCTTCCAGACAGTGCCTGAAATTTCTTGTTCTATTTATCTCTTGGTCTCCAGGTGATGAACAGGTGGAGTTGGCATTAGTGAGCCGGTGATGGTTTAAGAAAAAAGTGTTATTGAATCCTAAATACTAGTCACAGCAATAGCCTGAATTGCAACAATTAATTTCATTATCTAACCAATAAAAGATGGCATAGACAGCCCATATTAAGTGCTTCTCTAGTCACTTTGCTATACAATAACATGCAGCAAATTGCACTATTGATGTGAAATGTAAATAAGCATGTCGAGTGATGTACTAGCATCAGGCATAGTAACAGTACAATATCTACTACAGGAATTATAATTTTACTGAAAATATTTGAGGGGACAGGAAGCAATGAGCCAAACTGCAGACTTGACAGCATCAGTGATTTTCTAAGGGTGAGAATACTTAAGAAGTGGAACAGACTGCTTGGAAAAAAAGGAGAGGGGATCACTGTCAGAGAGGAGGCATATATTTGAGGAATCACATACATGTTTGAAGTTTTCCTGGCACAGGAGGGTGGGCTAGATGACTTCTTCAACCCCATTTAACAGTATTTTCTGTGATGGCAGCTCAGCTATCCATTCTTCCCTCCTTGCCTCCAAACTATGATCTGTGAGGTTTCTTTGCTTTGAAAATCTAACTGCAAAAGTTGCAGGAAAATCTGGTGTTACTGATATCTGCTGTTGGACAATAGACCATAAACATAGAGAACATGGTCTTAGACTTCCATGCAGGCTCCAGTGAGGTGTTAGCAGTGCTTTATGAGTGTGAACATGGCCAGCCAAGGTTAGACACAGTAAGTGCAGAAGGTTGCATGTGCCTTCTACACGCTGTACTTTCCTTGTGATTTACTTTCAAACAGTGTTCAGTATTTCTGCTGACTCCGGCAGGCCTAGGCATGAACCTAGCCCTAGATGATATTTACTGTCTGCAGTGGGGTGATTCCATATCTGTGAGAAGTCATCTCTTCTATGAGGAACCTGCTGTTACCCCTCACAGAGCTGAGAAGGTAAACTCAGGTACAAAATGGGCTGTTCAGGTTGGCATAGACATTGTGTCTGGGCTCTGTTTCTGATTGCAGCTCATTTACTGACTGACTTTGGGCTGATCTCTAGGCTCTCTGTACCTCAATTTTGCCAGCTGTAAATTGAGGATGGGGGCAGTGTTGATCTGTCTTAATCATTTTGCTGTTTAGGAACAGAAGTGACTATGGAAGAGCTAATTCCTATAAAGCATCAATGCTATGAGCTTCCATTTAATTAACTAAGCACTGTCTGCTGACCATCTATGGAGCAGCTCTGCCCCACGGAGGAACACCACCTCTCAGAAAACTGAGAGCACCTTCCCCTGATTGCCTGGATTTCAGCAGGAACAATGAAATACACTGTGGCAAGGCTGCTGTGGTAGCAGAAAGGAAAAGGCCATGACATCTTGCCACTCTGCTGTTCATTAGGCTGGCAGAAACTTTGAGAGGATCAGTCCCCAGTCATGTGTGTGATACCTCTGGGGACCTGAGTTCCTCTCTGTCCTATCACTGCATTTTTAGTTGTCTCTAGCACGTAGGAATATGTGTCCTGAGCCTGGCATCTGGCTCATAACATCAAAAAGCTGGATCACTCTGAAGGGCAAGAGGAACAGAAAACTGATCCACAATGGTAGCAGAAATGACATTACCTATGTTGTATTCCAGGCTGGAAGAGAGACAAACTAATAGAGACATGCCTGCAGGACTATTCTATGGACAAATGAAGGTGGAGACTCAAATTGCAACTTCAGTGTGTAAGAGTAGACCAATTCAGACAGCAAGTCAGGAACACTGAGAAAATAAAATAATTTTGCAGGATGACTGCTAGCAACATGAAAATACCCTTTAGTACTAAACAGTTAAAGCCAAATTAAATATGTACTGCACTAGATGTCTGCAGAAATAATGAACGCTGTCACAAATTTCAGGTATACTACAGCAAAACCGAAGAAAATATGTTAATCCCAGAATCTAACTGGCTTTATTTACTTTACTGAAATCTTCTATTTGTAAGACCCCTAAAAAGGTGATATATAACAAAATAACTGCATTTCACCACCATGTCAAGAGCAAACTCAAGTGTGGTGGCTGCACATATCAGAATGTTCTCCCTGCCAACTGAAAACAAAACATTTTATTTATGAGGTTCGAGAGAAAGAAATCAAACACAGGGCTGTGTTTAAAATAGACAGTACATTTCTGAGGGAGAAAACCACAACTGAACTCAGCTGAGCTCTGTAGTGTCAGAAGCCAGAGGGAGACCTGCTGCTGTTTGGACACATGTGGCATCTCTCTCTGTTTTGGGACTCCACCTGGGTGCTGAGGAAATCTCCAGGCAAGGTCTGGCCTCCTTTTAAGCCTTGACCATCCCTTCCTGTATTGTCTGTTTGCGTGACTCCCTGAAATGCTCTTTTGTAGCAGTAGCAGTAGCAACTCTTTTGAAGGTTAGCTTGAGTGACACAGCCTAGCCCAGCTCTGCAGGACAGCTGTGAAGGCTGCAAATGCAGAAAGGCAGAAAAAACGGAGAGCAGGATATTTCATCTGGGAGATCCAACCTTTTTATTCTGCAGAACCTGATCACATAAGAGAGCTGGGAACTCCTCCACATGGGGGAATCATGGACTGGAGGAGACCCACATGGTGCTTCAAAGTCTTCCTGTCTCTCTCCAATAGCAAGAATAGACCAGGGGACAGGGAAGGGCCATTTGGAGCTCGTTTCTCCACGCTACCCTATACCAGAAGCATGGACATGATTTAAGGAAAATAAGGAAATTTAAATTAATAGTGGGGGGCAAAACTGGGGCTAAAACTGGGGCTGTCACTTTAAGATCACAGGAGTTCAAAGGTGAGGGCTACAGCCTGCCCAGACCCAGGGATTTAAACATAGCTTGCCAATTTATGTTGGTATGAGGAATGATAGAGCAGTGGCCAACATTTCCTAAGCAATTCTTGCTATGTTCCCTCTGGGTCTGCAAGGGACACGTGCTTCCTGTGGCTGGGTCAGGGGGAGATGTCGGGCAGCGGGGTCCCCCTTGCCCAGGCACCTTCCCAAGGAAGGTAGCATTCATGCTGCACTGGAGATGAACTCGAGGAAGCCCGGAAGCACTGAGCAGTTCCAGATGCTGTGCTGCGGGGCAGTTTGGGGCCGGCACGCAGGCAGCTGCTGCTTGCTTTTGGCAAAACCCTGGAGGGCAAAGCCAGCCTAACTGCACGGAAATGTTTCCTCATGCTGTAGCAAACCTTGCTAATGAGCAGCCTGGCTTCTCGTGGCCTTTGCTAGGTTAGTTCTCTGATGCATATTTTAGGTCTTGTTCCATCTTTAGTCTGCGTATCATGACTATCAGCATGTTGTGCCTTAACTCCGTCAGTGTGAAGAGGGGCCAGGCAGCACGGTGGTGAGCAGAGCCAGTGCCGTTCCATCTTTCACCCACTGCTTTCAACCTTGGCATTCACTTAAGCTCCAAAACGTGCTGCTTCTCCAAGGCCAAGGTGGTCTTGCCTTAGTGAGCTCCAAGTGGGCAGCAAGCAAGGTGGTGAGGCAGTGACCCATTCCCTGCAGAAATACTTCCAGGAGTGCAAGTGATGAAGTGCCTAATTGCTGCCAGAAGTGCTTGCAGTTTCATGCCTGAATATCTGGACTGCAATTCCCTCACATCATGGCTCCATCTCCCCTCGACAGGTGCTTTGCTTGCTGTTCCTGCAGCAGTACACGCGCGTGCCCATGTTGAGCTCAGTGCAGCGTGCACTGTTAGGCATCGTGGGGGGTTAATGCCCTAATTTTGGCAGTGATCAGAACTTGTGGCTGAACAGTCTGACCCTGATCCTCCTCTGTGGCAGCCTTACCCTGACATTTTAGCTGCTCCGACTGGCTTCAGTGTGTAAAAGAGCTTAACAAGCAGGTTTGCACTCATGCCATTTACTGTGTATGCATAATCTGAGTTTCTGAGCTTTTCGTGCAATAATTTTTTAGAAAAATCAACTGCATGGAAGATTGTTTGAGCTTCGCTCACGGCTCCTTAAGTTCAAGTCAGGTATGGCTGTAAGAGGTTGCTGGAGCATTTATACACAGAGCAAATTCATCACTGAATGCGTAATGAGCCAGGCCTGGGGAATGAAGGACACCAGTTCCTTTCTTCAGCATCCTGCCTGGTCTGCATCTGACATGCTCCAGCCAAATAGACACCATCATGAGCATTCACACACTGGGCAGCAGTGGCAAAAAGCAACAAAGTGGCATTTCACAGCCTGAGCTGCTGCCATTGTTCTACGCAAGATCTATAAATTAAATAAGGTCTCAAAGCTCCGCAGCAAATAAAGACTTCTAAATAAATGCAGTCAATAAAAGAGGGTCTCTGAAATGAGCAAATTTAGCTTTCTGTGAGAGTCCTACTGTATGTTGGCCATGAAAAATGTCTTTGTTTCAGTCCTTGCTGTTTTACAGATTGATTTCTATGTGGAAACTTGTGCCAATGAGTATTTGAGATGTTCTATTTTGGGAAGTCTATAGTGGAGGTCAGTTTAGGTAAATGAGGGAATCATCTTGAGATTTCAGAGAAGGAAAAACTGGAGGGGCCTACAGACTAAAAGCATCGGCCCTATGCCTGTGCTATTTTTCTGAAACAACCTCATCTACCCCAGCTGTGGGTAGACTTGAGAAAATTTAAATGAGGTCTGTAATTGGGACGAGTCCAGAATGACAAGTTTTGGCTCCTCCAGTTCGGTACAGCAGGAAGAGGTGGGAAAGGTGTTGATAAACAGAAAAGAACAGAAATGAAAAGGCTGCCATAGCTGGCTGACATTTAAAAGCTGCGACCCACACTTTTTTTACTTCAGACTCCCAGTGATGAGGAGACTGAGGAGCCAGATTCTCATATTGGCCATACCGAACTAAACAGGGAGTAAAGCTGAGGCTGCTCCTCATTTACACCAAGAGGCAGATGTGAATCTAGCTCTGAAAGGAGAGCCAGATAGATCATCATGCTTGGTAATGATGCAATATATTAGAGCTGGAATCAGGCTGCAGGCTCTGCAGCGAGGACCAGAGGCTCTCACGCGTCCTCCCTGCATATGTTCAGGCTCTGCTGATTTTGCTCTGCATGTCTGAAATGTTTTACATGTATTCTTTTCAGCATTTTCTAAGAAGCAATTCCTTATCTCTCCTGTTGCGGGGAGATGGTTTGACAGGTAGGTCTTGTGCTCAGCGGTTATAGCCAGGTGGGGAGGGAGGGATGTTCCCAATCCCAGCATTGCCCTTCTCCCACCCGCTGGTTGGAGCAGCTTGAGTCTGAAAAATGGGAAGATGAAGCCATAAGTACCCAGCAAAGGAGTCATAGAACTGCAGCCACAGGAACATATCTTGGGTCCTGACTGCCACAAGGGATGGCCATGGCTTCAGTCATTTTCCTTGCCTGTTGAGTAAATCCTCCTCCCTTGCCCCTGTTCCCATCTACATGAGGCCGGGCTGTGCACACGCTGACTCCCGGTGCTGAGCTGGCTCTGCAGCCGCCGTGCGTGGGAACAGGTTTTTGAACTGCCCAGAAATAAAGGCGAGCTATCCTACCCACACAGGCAAATCTGACACCATATGCGCAACGTTGCATTCCTTTGGGCTGGGAGTCCTCGTTTATTCCTTCGTAATTTTATTGCATGCATATTTTTTCAACTAAAGCAGCCATTGCTTCTTCCCATAGAACCATTAGGTATGTGACATTTCCACTAAAACAATAATGTTTTCAAATGGTGCCAGTGAAATGCTAGAAGTTTGGTTTAAAATGAGAAAAGAGAGCTGAGAGCAGTCTATTTCTCCAGCCCCAGACAACTAAACTAACCTCTCAAGGACAAAAGCTTGAAAATGAACTTTTGAATGTCTTTATAAGTACTCCCTGAAATACTTCCAAGTGAATATATATATATTCATTAGCGTAATTTATGAACTATTGTGCCCTCTTTCACGCTAAATATAATAAGCTGATGCTGTAGACTAGTCAACTGAAAGAGGTTTTCTGCATGCGTGGGAATATGTAATGCAAATATAAATAGTTTCTTCTTTGTGGATTGCTCATTTTCCTAGGGCTCATTCTCACAGCAAAAACTCTGATTTTTCCTGTGTCCTGATGGCTGTCTTTGTGACATTACAGACTTAAGGGGAATAGCCCAGACAGAATAACTGCTTTGTGTGTGAGGTATGTCCAAATGACCAAAATAGTACAAAATAAAATGAACCATTCAAGTTGCTGGTTTGCCAGAGCTAAGGGGTTTAAAACTCACAGCCTAGCTCATTTCCTCAGTAGGATTATTATGGCAGCAAAGACCTGGGTAGTGCTGGAGTCACCTCTTCAAGATCCTGGGCAGAGCAGAAGTAAGCCTCCATCACCCTCAAGTGAGAAACACCACTGATGTATTTCTGCTTGGTTTGGGGGCCAGGAAGGTGTAAACTTATCTGAGCACCTTTTAGACCCTGAGGGCTTGATTTAGTTGCCAGACTGTAGATATATGGAGTCATTTAAAATGCCCTATTACACACAATGGAAGATAGGACAGCAGCTACAGGGCACTGGGACTGTGCTGGAGCAGGTGGTGGGGCCAGCATTGCCCTGGGACTTCTCAGGCTCAGGCAGTTGAATCCCATCAATTACCCCATTCCCCTGCAGGCGGTCTGATGAAATCAGTCTTAGCAGTTTTATGGGGATTTAGTTCACATTGATGATACTGAGCAGAACAAATTGCAGCCAACCAAAGTTCAAAAAATAAAAATAAAAATCATGCATATACAATTACACCTAAGTTTTAAGACCACCTCATTTGAAATCCACTACGCAAGCCATAGAGTTTCAACACAATTGTATGAAACTGCTAAATTTGTGTTTAGCTAAGGAATGTCCTTCAGTCAGGCATCAGACTGAAGACTTGAAGTGTTAGAAGAGCTACCACTTCCCCTGCTAATTTTCTCGAGTAATAAATCACGCTCACAGTTAGAAAAAATAATGCTCATTTGAATCTCATTTACCTATTATCAAAAGTAAGGTTATGCCTCTGGCTTGTCTGGTGAAGCTGTTGAAAATTGCTTCAATTATCCTCGCTTATCTAAGTGCAGCCCCTAAAATATCAGATAAATGGAGCAGCAAGCTAGTGCTGTTGGCACTGAGCCTGCAAAATGAATGATGTTTATACACAGTCCAGGCAAAATCTTTCCTTCTCACTTATTTACCGCTAAGTCAGCAGTGTTTTGCTTAATCCGTTCACCTTGATACAGAAGGAGATGTGCTGGAAACAGAGAAAATGTGTAATTAGGCAAGAGAGGTAGGAATGACAGAGATACTGTGTATTCTTTAGAATTTATAGGTACACATCTCTGACGGTTTGATTTACTGTCTCCGAAGAGTTATGCTGCATAGCAATATTTCATGCAGCCTAGGGGTGTGTGAGATTTCAAAATTGCTATGTGTAAAAATGTCCTGGATTAATGCCATGTAAAAAAGAAAAAAACAAGCCCAATTGTAAAAAACACTTTAATAAGAAGTCGGTTGGAACTTGGATGTGAACCCCGGAGTATCTGTATTGAAGTTATTCATTTCTTGCTTCCAGCTTACCTGCCCTTTGCTGCAGGTCCTCCAGCAGCCCCTCAGAGGGGAAAATGTGCGTGCTGCAGTATCTGCTCTATCTGTCTTTACTGAAATGCAAAAAGGTCATGATCTGCTTGTGGAAGGCAGCCTGCTAAATCTGGAATCTCCTGGATCTGTTTACACTTCTGCCCTCTTGCACATTATATTTCATAGCTCCCTGACAAAGTAGATACAGTTTTGTCTTATTTCTCACAATTTTCTCATACTCACTTTAGATTAATAAGCCTATGCTGAAAAAACAACTCTCCAGCCCTAAAGACAAACGACCAAGCAGGAAAACAGCCTGCCAGTGACAGTAACATTTATTTTGCATTTGTTGTGGAGTTTAATTGTAGGTGACTTGGATTTGCACATCCATGCTGGATTTTGCCCACCTCTTACACTTATCCATGCTGATTGTGCTAAACCTTCGTTGCATGAAAGCCCTCCTCTCTCCCCTGCTCCCTGCTCTGGGGACTCCACTGCCTGCTAGTTTTGTGGTGAGTGTATAGGTGGAAACAAAAAGGTCTCAAAGGAGACAGAAGGGAAACAAAAGTCCCCATGAAATCTCTGGCATGGCTGACACCGCGGGAGCATTTCGATCAGCATCCCGCTGTGCATCAGTTTCCTACCCAGCCCAGCCTTGGCACAAAGGAGTTAATCACGAACTCTTCATCCTGAAAAAGATCAACACAAACGACTCTTGCTTACACATTGCTGGGGTTGTGCTAACATACATTTCCAGGCTGGGTTCCCCAGGGTTGGGTCCAGCTGTGTTAATCTGCTTTGACCTGATGTAGCCAGAAGCAAGTTAATCTTTTCTGTCTGGCTGACTTTTAAAGACAGTGCAAGAGAAAAGCAAGAGAAGCTCTTAGACAAGAGCTAAACAGCTTTGAAAGGAGCTGAAAGGAGCCCATTTTGTATGATTGCTAATTTGAGTTTCCTATTTTTCAGTGCTCAGCTTGCCGTGCTTGTGGTGGCAGAGGCTGAAGGCAGCATTGCTGTGCAAGGCGGTGGGGTCCAGGGGACAGAGGAGGAGAAGGGCAGCAGCTGAGTCTGCAGAAAGAAACAGTGTAAATATGTTGGCTGCCACAGTAAAGACCATTTAATGGAAGTCAAGGGCAACAAAGGGATTGCTGGGTGGCCTAGGTGGCTGTGGGCTGTTTTCATAGACCATCAGGGGAAGCAAGGCAGGACATATTTGACATAAGAGTCCCAGCTGCTTGAAGTAGCCATGCACATGTAGAAAAACATGGCTAGGTCCTCCAGTTTGCATTCATAAGCAAAGAACTGTTCCCCTTTTTCACAATATATGAGTGAAGATGGGAGCTGGCAGGCAAGGTCAGGTGAAGAGGACAGCGTGAGATGTCACTGATGTCCCTTCCAGTGGGAGCTGGTGCAGGGCTCCTCCGGCCCTGCCCTGGTACTGCAATGTCCCACAGCACAGAATGAAGGCATGAAGTGATCCCTACATATGCTCCATGGAAAATGAAGAAAGGAATCCTGCAAAAGGAAACATCCCACAGGCAAGCTGAAGTCACATCCTCATGAAAGCAGGGAAAGGTAAAGCTGTCCACTCAGTCTCTTCACTCTCTGTCCCAGTGCTCAGTGATAAAACCTAAAATTGCACAACATGCAATTATTGCCACAAACCATGCCAAAATAGAGCTTGCAAAAAATTGATGTTTTTTTTTTTTTTTTTTTCAGAAATACTTATGCAAAAACTTCTTTTCTTTTTTATTTTTCCTCATGTAAATTTCTCTCTCTGTAGTCCTCCACCCTCTGCTTTGCTTTGTTAAGTATGGGGATGCATGAGGCTGAAAATAATTTCTGTGAAGAAATCCACTAGTGATCTATGCACTGCTTAAATATGACATAAGGCACAAGATAGAAGTCAGCTTGTTCAGAGGATTGTTTGCAGAGGAGATTTTCATCCTCCTTTCTCTGCTTTGCAGACTGAATAAAACAAGGATCCCTTCAAGAGTGCATGAAGGGCCACTTCAAGAAACACCTTCAGTTACTCATGGAAAAGTAGATGTATTTTGAATCAAGCCAGGTCAATCCTGACCCTTCTGGTGATGCTGTGCACCCAGAAAAACCCCACTGGAAGCATTTGGACTGGATGACAGCATTGTCTTCCCACTCCCACAAGCACACAGGGTGGCTGTGGGATCCCATGTGCTGGTGCCTGTTCCTGATACATAGCCATGTGTTTGGTGGTTCCTAGGCTGGTGTTCACATATGCTGAGAGGTCTGAAACAAGACAGTCTTTGAACCCCAAAATTCTGCCTGTGTCTTCTGTGTATTGGATCTTTGGAAGTGATTCAGCTGAAAAAGAAAGCACCCCAGGTCCTCTGATGCTGCTCTGTGCAGAGTGTTGGTAAAAAGCCGTGCACTGGGATGAAAGCGAGGGTCTGTCCTGTGCCTCCATGCGGGTCTGGGCTCTGCCTCCCCACAACGGCTGTGCCTGAAGACACGTGGGGCTGCAGCTCAGCGTGTGAGCATGTGAGCAGGATGCAGGCAGGAGAAAAAAAAGTGCTGGCTATCTCACGGGTTTTAGAGTTTAACTGGGGAAGGTCTAGAGAAAACACAAGCTTCTTGACACTGGGGGAGATGCGTTTAAGATAGCACGTAATGAATAACATCCTTCTGATTGGGACTCCCTAAGATGGGAGACGGGAAGATATTTCTAAAAAGCATATTTGGCAAGAGCATGCAAGCTAAATCCTATTGTAAGCAGAGGGAAAGAGTGACAAAGGGCAAGTTAGTTAGATAGGGATATAAGAGTAGCTTTGAGGCTTTTAAGAAATATAAACAATCAAGAAACAAGAAACACTGGGAGATCTATTGAAAACAAGCCAAAGGAAGGTAAAACAGATTTCATATTTAGAGTAGCAAAAAGAAATAGTGAACGTTGAATTTTAGTGAACATTTCAACCAACTGTAACGGAATCTTCAAAAAATATTTGCAGTAGACCAGGGGGGAAAGAGAAAATACATTCAGATATAAACTGGGAAAAGAGAAGACAATTGAGGACTGAGCAATGGGAGAAGGAAATGAGATGTATTAAATTATTCATTTGACTTCTTTATTTACTTACAAAACTGGAGAGCTGCTTAAGACATTGGCAAGCAGCAGTAGAGGAAGCAGGAGGGAGGATGGAGAATTAAAGGTCTGCCAGGTTCAGCTGACAAGACTGTCTATCCACATGCACATTTCTTATGTAACGAAAGGCTTAATTTCATGAACGTTTCTTTCCTCAGCAGAGCCAATGTAAGCAATCAGGATCTCTGGCCATGCATTGCTTTCTCTGCTCAACCCTTGAGATGGAGCAGCTCCCACAAGGGTGTCTTAATACCCTGTTAGGCTGGGAAAGAGCTGGATGAGGGAGATACAACAGTGGTCTATGAAATAGGTAGTGGAACAAGAAAGATGAATAGGTTGAATGGCTGTTCTCTTCCAGTATGAAAACCAAAGGATGGAAAATTAAGCTACTGGGTATTACTTTCAAAACAAAACAAAAGAGATACTCCATTGACTACATAGTGCATAAGCTGCAGCCCATTGGATGGTGGGGTTGCAAATTTTTCTGTGAATTAAAAAAAAAAAAAAAGCATTAATAATCAGGAGAAACTCATGAAGGAAAAATTCAGCTAGGATTATTAAATTGAAAAGAATTAACTTTGACTCAAGATAATCCTGAGTCACAAGTCACAGGAGGCTGGGAAAGTATTCTTGGGAAACGTTCCTGTGTGCTTGCCCTGTCCTTACATCCTTCCTTGGATAACATCTGCTGGTCTGCTCTGCTGCTGGGGGCAGGATAGCAGAGCAAGCAGACCTGTGCTCCGATCCAGTACAGATGTTCTTGTATTCTTAAGTTTCTGCGCTATTCTGTGAACTAACTGGGGAATTGATCTGGGTGAAAAACAAGCCAGCAGGTTTTGTTTTGTTTTGGTTTGGTTTGGTTTTTAACCCTGATCAGTTCCCTGACCTGTTTCACTGAGTGGCCAAATAAATGGTAGGACAGGCTGTGTTGAGGGAGTGATGGGAAGAAGGATGAGCAGCCAGGCTTTGGTGAGGTGATGGAGGAGCAGGGTGAAACAGAAAGCTTGATGAAGTTACCTTTGTCACTGAAAGAAATTCTTGTGAAGGCATAGCCAAAAATACTGCCCAAGAGCTGGTGTGAGTCAGAACCTGCATAATTTCTGTACAGACAGTGCATGGTCAATAAAAACCTCATAAAGCCACGTGTCTCCCAGTGTTATTTTAATGGTCATACAGGAAAGCTGAGAGAATAAGATCCTCCCTTATACTGCTGGAAGGAGTAGCCTGGGTGAGAAGCATGGTCGTCCCTCCTGCTCCTCTCAGTGGCAGCACCACGTTGACCGGATGGCAACACAGCCCAAACGGAGGTGATTTGTGCCCTTCCCAGAGCTGCGGCTGGGAGAAGCAGAGCTTGGCTTCTGAGCACTGCATTCTGTGTGAGTGACGGAGCAAAAGGCAGTATTGTTGGTGTGGCAGATCTAAATTCCTTTTCTTCCTTTCTGTGCAGAGCATTAAGGATAATTTTGGCTCTGCATTTAACTAAAAGATTCATTGATATATATACATATTTTTAAATACAAATTATGAGAAATGTCCTGTACAAGAAGTGCATCATTTCTGTTCAGTTCATGACACATGTGCTAATGTATCCAGGCTAAGAAGTGAAAGGAAAGAAGGACTGAAGTAGAGATAGCCATAGCTTTGGAACTAAATCTCAGGGCACTTTCTCCTTTCATTAACATTTCATGGGAACACTAAAAACAAGATACAGTCCTAATCTCTACATTTTACAGATGTGGTCTACCCTACCAAGAAATCCCTGCTGACTGCCCTCTCTTCAGTTGCACACTTTTGTGATCCAGGAAGGCAGTTTCCCCGATTTCCTTATTTTCCAGATCTCGTAAAGGATAAGCCCTATGCTTCAGATACTAAGAGCAGGAAACTCAGAAGTCTTTAGCAGCTTCAGTACCAAAATCTTACAGTCTGCAGGGTAAGAACAAGAAAAGCTTGTTTCTCAATGACAGCTTTTGTAGTAACATGAGTCATTGTTGCTCCAGCTGCTGTTAAATTTCCTTCATGTCTCTTTACATGACAGCTTAGCTTTACTCCTCTGCCACAGATTAACTGAGTGGCCCTGCTGAAGATGCTTATTCTTTCCTCATTTTTTGTGTAATTAGACAGTAAAGTTATCTTGAAGAAATTCACTCTTCCTGTATGTCTATATGCTGCATCTCACATGATGAAGTCCTGATCTCATTTCAGGTACAATGAACATTCAGACAAGGAATGCTGCTAATTCTAATACTGTCAGTAATAACCATCTAGTTGTAATATTTGACAGCTGTAACTGAAGATGAAAAGTGTAGCAGTTTAGAGAGAACTAAGTACTTAAAGAAAAATAGAGAAAATAATTTGAAAGTGAATTTGACCTAGAAAAATCTCATAGTTTTGTCACTAAAGCTGATCTGTTCTTTGGTATGCAACAGACCTACTATGATCTCTTCGTCTTCCTGTCCTTTACCCCACTAGGTCTGATGTAAGCTGCCTGTAATGTGAACAATACTTAGGCTCTAAGATTTGGAACTTTACTTCCCATCTGGAGCTGATCTTTTCTGAGTGGGTTCCTAGCCCGGAGGGTTCCTCTTTCAGACCTGCTGGACTCTTGTGGAATCTCATTTGCTCTTGTTAGCAGCAATCATCTCACCATTTGTAGCAGAATACCTAGGGAGGAAATGGGTCTTCTTGTTCCCTGTTTTGAATCACAAATTCTTACCAAACAAATTTAGAGGCTAGAGCACGTACTTCAGTATCCTCTCACTTCTCATAACTCAATAAGTTTTCCTGGTGTCAAGAGGAATGAGCCAGCTGAAAGAAACCATGAGGTTAAATTCAGTCATGCCAGAGAGGCATCTTTACCAAATTCATCAGAAACCTCTATCAAAACTAATTTGGAATTAGGAAGTAGTTCTGGAAAGAACCCTGGGAGATCCCCCAGTTCATAACCCTCCTCTGGGAGACCCAGCCAGTCCTGAATCAGTCATGGGCAATATTTATGTGAGCCCTTCCTAAAATCCTCTGGGAAATGAGACTGCACAGCTTCTCAAGAGAACCTGCTAGAGGCCTTACCATCACTACTATTAAAAATATTTTTCCAATGTCTAACATAAACTTCCATTGCTTGATTTAAGTCCATGATTTCCATCTGTCCCCAGCAGGCATGGAGAAAAGAATCCCTACCTTTTCACAGTCATCTTCCATACTGGAAAAATATCAAAATTCCTGCAAACTTCTCTTTTCTGGAAGAAGGGCTGGCTGAGTTTCCACAATTTGATGTGCTGCCATGTGTCTGCTGAGCTGTGGCATTTAAGCATGTGTGCATGCTGAGCCCACCTTACAGAGAAGTGAGATGCTTTGGCTTCACCCAGCCTTGGAGGTGCAGCCCATGCAGACAGTGGTTTTTGTACAGCTGTATCCTCAGCCTTGAGTTCAGAAACAACACTGTTTTTTTTTGTTTTTTTTNTTTTTTTGTTTGTTTTTTGTTTTTTTGTTTTTTCTGAAATTTTGCCAAAGCCACTCAGCCTGGGCTTCATTGGATCACTGCTAGAGAAAATTTACTTTAAAAATAGTTTAAGTTTGACAATATTGTGATCAAAATGTAGAATCATATACGACAATGTTAACAAACGTGCTATTGCTTCTACTTGATTTCTGTAGGCATATGTGTGTACATATGTATCCAGGCAAATGCATAGACACTAGCCTTCTCTTCACTTAAAAAATTCCCTGTCTCCTATTTTTTGTTTAAATATTCTTGAAGTGTACATATCAGATAAACAAAAAGCAGAGAAATGCACTTTTGTTTTACTAGCTTGGCCTTGAATCTCTGATAGTATGGCAGTGACTCATACAAATGTAGTCTACAAGCTTTTATGATTAATGCTTCAGTAAAATATTTTCTATTGGCATTACAGACATTTTAGGAAGCTTTACTGGCTGTAATTTAACCTCTAAAATTTTTTTTGGCTTGATATAAATTAGCTTATGTTATTGTTCTATAATAATATATAAGATGTAACAGTTTTATTAATGTAAATAAATAGTAATGGCTACAACCTTTTGTTTCTCTACAACTTTGAAGAAAAAAATAAATCTCCATTGGTACAAGACTTTCTAAATTGTAGATTTAGTTTTCTGTTGACTTTGGAACTTCTATCATATTCAGCTCATTCCTTGCACAGAAAACAGTAATAAAAAACATTGCAATCAGGCGCGTGCTGAAGTTAGTGAGAAATACCATGCATGCTGTTGATTGGAGAAAGGAATGAACAGCCAACTTACTAGATGGAAAGCTTCTGCACTGTTATTTCAATGGTAGTATCAATTTTATCTAGTTTAAACCTCAAAGTTTTTAACATTCAAAACAAATACAGTTGAGATTGGAACAACGAAATTACTTGATTTATTTGTTATTTGGGACTACATCTGGCTGGTGGACGACCACTAGTGGTGTTCCCAAGGGCTAAATTCTAGGGTCAGTTCTGATCAACATTTTTATCAATGATCCGGATGTGGGAGTGGAATGCATTTGCAGCAAGTTTGCTGGTGACGCAAACTGGGAGGTGCTGTTGATCTCCTGGAGGGACAAGAGGCCTTGCAGAAGGATCTAGATAGACTGGAGCATTGGGCAATCAACAATATCGTGAAGTTCAACAAAGGTAAATGCCTTGTTCTGCACCTGGGTCGGAGTAGTGCCAGACACAGGTACAGACTGGGAGATGAGTACCCGGGGAGCAGCCCTGCAGAAAGGGACCTGGGGGTGCTGGCTGACAGCAGGCTCAGCGTGAGCCAGCAGCATGCCCTGCGGCCAAGAAGGCAAACTGCATTTTGGGGTGCATTAAGCACAGCACAGCCAGCTGGTCAAAAGAGGTGATTCTACCTCTGGATTTAGCATTGGTGCAGCCTCACCTTGAATATTGTGTGCAGTTCTGGGCTTTACAATATAAAAATGATGTTAAGTTACTTGAAAGCATCCAGAGGAGGGCAACAAAGCTGGTAAAAGGGCTGGAGGGCATGTTGTATGAAGACACTTGGGTTGTCTAGTCCGGAGAAAAAGATGCTCAGAGGTGACCTCATTGCTCTCTACAACTTCCTGAGGAGGGGAAGTGCAGAGGGAGGTGCTGGTCTCTGCTCCCCGGTAACAGATGACAGGACCAGCAGGAACAGCACAGAGTTGCCTCAGGTGAGGTTCAGACTGGACGTCAGGAACAATTTCTTTGCCATGAGGGTGGTCAAACTCTGTAACAGGCTTCCTAGAGAGGTGGTTGAAGCCCCATGCCTGTGAGTATTTAAGAGACATTGGGATAATGCCCTCAATAATATGCTTTAACTTTTGGTTAGCCCTAAAGTGGTCAGGCAGGTGGACTTGATGATCTTTGTGGGTCCCTTCCAACTGAACTATTCCATTCCATTCCATTCCATTCCATTCCATTCCATTCCATTCCATTCTATTCTATTCCATTCCATTCCATTCCATTCCATGCTATTCCATTGTATGTATTTACATTTGTAGAAAACACAATTAATTGAGTACAAAATGCACTTTACAACTATTATTCTACTTGATATATGACACTGTTTTCGACATGTAGGATTAATCTGCTGATTTTTTGTTTGTTTGTTTGTTTGCTTGTTTGTTTTTACATAGTATGGTTATAAAATTTGTTTGAAGTGACTCAGACTGTTTTCAGTTTAGACAGGAATTTTCTAGGCACAGCCCCATGCACTGCACACAGCACCGCCTTCCTGTGCCGGCGTGGAAGTCAGCATTGACCTATGTGGCTCTGAGTCCCAGCTGTAGCTGGGGGAAGCAGGTGGATGAGCCCAGGACTTATTTCTCACATCTGGAGCATTCGGTGTCATAACCTAACATCCATGGCACACTCCTAAAGAAACAATAGTTCATTATTTAGGAAGCTTTTTACAAAGGCAGTGTGCAGATATTCTAGCCAAGTGCATGCAGACTGGCTTATTGACCTTTTCTTTAAAATCTTGATTCTTCCCTCCAGGTTCCAGACAGGCTGTTATAGATGGGCATGATCACATCCTTTTTAACCAAACACTCTTTCTTATTATTCCCTCCTTTGTTTTTAGTGGAGTTAAGATAAAATTTATTCTCAGGACAAATACAAATGCACGCTGAAGCATACCTACCACTGTAAGCAAACTCATTGGAAAGTAAACTCACTTGTTTTTAAACCACAAAGTACTGGGAATAATATCATGTTTTATTTTTTAGAGATTAAACTAACCCACTTCTAAATCCCAATTCTCCAAATAAAATAAAGTGGATTCTCAGATAAATCTTTTCTGGTGAAAGTTTTGTGGTTACTCAAATGACCGATATGTGATAAATATAGAAACTCATAATATACCTGCTTTCCAGTGTTTTGTTGTTTTTTTTTTTTTCTTTTCTTATTATTTTTTTTTCCCACAGTATGGTAGGATTTAAGAAGGATTTCAGAAGGATTTAACTGGTGCTTGAATCCTGTGCTACCATTTTGTGTAGGGGAGGTGATTGCCCTGTATGAACTCAAGTCTCCGATGAATTCCTCTTGCATTTGGTAACAGTTCTGCAGCAGGAGTTCCCTAATTCTTAATTATGCCTTGCAGAGATGAGAGAAGCAGAGCCACCACTAACCTTGAAAGATTTGGTGGGAAAATATATGGCTACCGATTGTTTGCTGGTTTTTACAATTTTCTGTCTTTCTCTCTCTCTCTCTCTCTCTCTCTCTCTCTCTTTTTTTTTTTTTTTAGTAATGTGCATATAATACCACTGTAGATGCATAGAACTAAATATTGCAGTTTTAAATACTTCTGTTGATTCACTCTATTTGGAAGAATAAAGCTGTAATATCACAATCATTTTCGGTCAATATAACTATTGCTAAAATAACATGCTGCTAAAATATCTACGAGGCCCCACTGGCTCCTTCCTGCTCCTGCACCATCCCTATGGGAAGTTGACCCAAGTTAACATTAAACTGGAAAATAAAAAAAGCATTTGCAACAGAGATTGTTGCTCTAATCTTCCTCGTGTGACTAAATCCAATTATCCAATTTTGTGTTGGGACACGAAGGGAGCAGCACAGGGATGTGTGGTACGGCGGGGCTGTCAGTGCCGGCTTGCATGGGTCTGCACCACCTGCGCTTTTACAGCACAAGAAAAATTTTAAGAGGCTGTTTTCTCAGCTGGAGTGTAGCTTCCTTGCACAAAATGGTCTAAATTTCTACTGAGTAACCCTGAGTGTTGCATAGGTGCATAGTACCTCTAAACACCAGGACCTTTCACACAGATACCAAAGCAACAGCTGAAAGGCAGAGCTTGATCTCCCAAGTTAGGAAAAATCCAAGATTAACTTCTGCCTAAGGTAATAGGAATTGTATTCTGTTTATTAAATAAAAGAAGTGGGGCCTGTAGAAAGCATTCTTAGCATAAGAACATAAAAATACATTATAAAGTTCAGCACCTTATTTTTATGATTCCCATAAAGTCTATGAGATAACAATGTTTGCCTACTGAATTAATTTTCATCAGGCTTCATTGCACAGTCTGTTCTCCTGATGTTTCCCAGGGGCAGCTGCTTAAAGTTCTTGATTTAAATCATTAAATGCTTGATTTATGGTGCATGCTTCCGGAGCCTTAGCGCTTTTCCAACTGTATTGCAGTGTATCCTTGTCTTAATCATGTTACTCTTTAAATAAATTTGGATGGCGGGGGATTAAAGTGAACCAGCCTGTTCATTTTCCTACAAAGGAGCAAGATTGTTTCTCTGACAGTTACTGTAGCAGGCCCAGAGTGTAACTCAGAACAGGCTTGTTAGCAAGTTGGAGGCAGACTCACTGGTTCGTTGGTGTTTGAATATCATTAGCTGGTGCAGTCTTGCTTCTAAAACGTGTTCCCTTTGGATAAGATCCTTATCTGCACTGGAAATAGTTGATTATTTGTATACAAGAGTAAGTTTATCTTTTATTATTATTATTATTATTATTATTA
>VXAA01005264.1:26548-59040 GCA_013399115.1 Anseranas semipalmata | reverse complement strand
TATTATTATTATTATTATTATTATTATTATTATTATTATTATTCTTTCTTGAAACAGGAGGGAAATAATTCAATACCTCCAGGCTTGAAAGACATGGAGCACAGGGCTGGGAGGCATGCTTTCTTCTAGGCATTTCTCTAACTTCCACCTCCTGCTCAGACCAACCGCTCACCTTTGATTTGTGTTAAAAAACATAGAGGAATTGTTTGTTCTTTTGCAGTTGGAAAGAAAGAAATCCAAAACTTTGAAATCAGCAAAGACCCACACCAAGCTATTAAAAGGAGTTTTGCATCATACATAAAATAATTACTAAACTGTATATTGGAAAGCAAACAACAGAAGAAAATAATACTTTTAAATATTATTTCTATCATGGTAGACTGAATTCACACCCATTGGAGGTGGTCAAGATGCAGCTGGGGACAGCTGATGTATCCTTCTGTAGCTTAGATTGGGGTGGAAAAAAGTTTTTTGTCTGACTACTGATTAATTCAAAGCAAAAAATCTTTCTTTCTTTCTTTCTTTCTTTCTTTCTTTCTTTCTTTCTTTCTTTCTTTCTTTCTTTCTTTTTTTTTTTTTTTTCTTTTCTTTTCTTTTCTTTTCTTTTCTTTTCTTTTCTTTTTTTTTAAGATCTGTTCTGTATAGTGTCATATTTCCAACAATCTTCTTCAAAGCAGAAGAACAGTGAAAGGGGGTCCATGAGCATAACCATTCAAATGCAAAAAGCACTTCTCAGTCCAAGTGTGTTTGTGATATTTTGTACTCAGTTCTGTGAATATTTCAACACTGCAACGTCGCTGATGAGAATACTGGTGCAAAGTCTATTTAAAACTGCAATGCTTAGAAATTTGCCGAAAGCAAGTATCAAATTGGTCACAGATGTAAGCTTGTGGTGTTCTTGTAAGTCTCTTCTCATTGTTTTCTGTTTTCAGAAACTAGAACTGAATACAGTGGTGCAACTTTAAAAAGAACATACTAAGAGTAGAAATACATAATGTTGTCCCCCTCCCCCCAGCAAACACCACTTATTTCAGCCAGCTGAAAGATTCCAATATTCTGTTTATGTTTGACATTGATTGTTTATTTGGATTTACAAGAACAAGGGACTTATGGGTACTGACAAGAAAACAGTGGGAATTATGCTGGGGTGATTTTGGATGTTATGAGTCAGGGTTACTGCCCCATCGCTTTGCCAGATGTGAGCAGCCCCTTTGGCTAGAGCAGCAGCAGTTAACTGTGTGCTTCGGCCCAGCTGCTGTGCTTCATAGCCTGGTGTGTTAACCTCCCCTTTGATTTTTTTTTGCATTGATTTATAGGATTCAGTTGCATCCCATTTAAAGGATGAATAGGATTCAGTTTCATCTGAAAGGAGTCTGGGTCATGCAGACTACACCACAGTGAGAACCAAAGCACAGAAAATGGGAACCATTGGGAGATTTACCTTGAAAGCACCTACAACTCTGACTACAGCAGTGATGGAGACATGCTCCCAGCGGGTCACAGTAAATACCCAGTGACAGTGGAGACAAGTGGGTGAGGTATATGATCTCCTGGAGATAACTTAATGAAACTGAATTCTTTCTTTACACAAAAAGTAGAATAAACATTAAATCAAAGTCTTGGTTAAGGCCCCTTCTGCAAGATACTGTTTTCAGTTTCTGATAATCATTATAAATGGAGCAAATTGGAAAAACTCAAATGAAAGATACTGGATCCAATATGAAATGCCTCTCTGCCTCCAATCTCTGTTGGGGGAAGAGGAAACCAGCTCCATTCACCTCCAAACTCATTTTTGTCTTCCTATACCCTATATAATGCCTTGTAAACACAGTCCTGTAGATCCTCCTCATTCTTGTGTCTCCATTTCTGAGGAAAGTTGTGCAGTGCTGAGAGTCCCTTCTATCCAGCTGGAAATGCATCCTGGAAATTTGTTGTCTGGAACGCTGGAGCTTGCTGCAGAGTGAGAGCTTTGCTCATGGTAAGTTGCTCTGCAACCTCCCCAGGATCTTCTCAGGAGAGACTGAAGTAAATCAGGCTTTTGCAATCACCTGTCTGATCTCATATTATGTGTTTAAATTCATCATCCGTGCCTTCCTGACTGTTCTGCCAAGTTGCGTGCTGGGACATCCTGCTTTGCCTAACTTTTTTTTTTTTTTTTTTTAAGTCAAGGGGCTTACATGGAAAAAGGAGGGTACAAAAGCCAGAGGTTAAATAATGCCCCCTTACCCAGGGTGCCAAATTAAGCAATTAGAATTCCCACTATAGTTATACTACATGATATTCTGAATTCTGTCACCTGTAGTTTTCAGACTGCTTTAGGGAGGAAGCAACAGTGAAATACACATGGAAAACCAGAAATGCTGTGAGATGGTGATAATTAGCTGAAGACACAAAGATGAGCAGTGGCCAGGCAGGAGAAGAAAAGTCAGCTCTTGATGGTCAGGCTGCACCATACTGCTGTGCTCATTGAAAACATAGATCAGCTCTTAGCTGGATACATTTGAATAGAGTTGGCTGTTTCCCACTGGAATTCCCTTTAGTTCTTTAAAATCATCCTTGTCTTTCTGTTTAAGAATTTACTGTGAGGAAGGATGGGAATCTGCTGCATGTTACCATATGGCTTTCCTTAGAAATATGGCACTATAAAGGGGAGATTAGCTTTGCTATATGGTTAGTAAGAAAATTGTGACTGCTTCTTTTATTCAGTGGAAATTTATAACAATATTTTATATTTTCCTTTAGCCTCTTTGCCACAACATCTAAGCTGTGCATGAGAGATCCTGCCTAGTGGCTGAGAAGGTACTTCACAGAGACCAGCTTCAGTGAGCAAGATTTAGTGTCCTTGACTAAAAGCTGGAACCCCCCCCCTGCTCTCAGAAATTTGGTGCTTTTTATTATATATTTGGATAGTGTTGTGGTTATGATTTACTTCTGCCCTTTCTACTGAAACTCCCAGATTTCTGTACTGTGAGGTTTGTAGTATTTTTAGGATACCGAGTAGAAAGTTTTGCTATTTCAGTTTTGAGTTCTTTCTTGTTGTTACCTCAAAAATTCACACTAATTTGTTCAGCCTTTCCCCTTTTGGAAGCCCTGGTGATAAAGTTCCTGTTTCTTTTCCCCTTCTCCTTTTTCTTTTAAAACACAAAGAAACAAAACATTCTCCAGATGTTTTGTGATCTCATCACTTATTAACTTCGGAAAGATCTTTTCTACCACAGAGATCAGATTCACTAATCTATGGCTTCCTGACTCCTCCTCGGTTCCTTTCCTACAATACTTCCAGGAATGCACAAGATACCTATTTTGGCATGAAATCTGGATTCCAAGAGCACAAACCTTCAAATATATCTTCTTACCAAATCTTTTACTGTATCTGTTTCTCAACCAGAGAATTTAATTTACAGTCACAATAACCACACAAATTAAGCAACCAGTTAATCAGTGATTAACCAAATAATCTCCTCTTACATGAAATTTGGAGTGTCCAGAGACCTTGTGTAGGCTGCCTGGAAAAGGTGACCTATCTGCATTATAACGAATTTTACAGTGGATGCCAAGAACAGTGGAATGTCCTTTTTTTCACGTGGTTCAGTTCCACAGCTGGGAAACTCAGCTCAGAATAAGAAATATCCATAGACTGAAAGTAGTTATGGGAGCTCCAGATGTATATAGTGAGTCTGGTTTGGAGTCCTCTGATTGTGCCTCTCAAAGGGCTTGGAACAAAGAGCAAGTGGTTTCAGCCTTTTACAAGCTACCTGCCCGGAGAGGAATTTCATTCTTACAAAACGTAACGACAACAACAATAATATTAATAATAATAAAAGCTTTGAGTTTTGTCGGTGTCAGATGCTACTGCTACTCCAAAAATATCTCAGAAGGGCTGCTTTTCAACTATTCCCTCTGGCAAAACTTCAGACAACGTCATCCTTTCTGCTTTTCCTGTCAAAACTTGAGAGTTTACTATAACTTTGTAGTCTGGCTGCATTTGGGGTTTCTGCTCTGGAAATACCCAGTCGCTCAGCACTCCAAAGAAATCTTCTAGCTTTATTATGTTATGGTCACTCGGGGGAGCAACCAGAGTTTCCAAACCCACTGCAGATCTGATAGCGGAGTTCCAGCTAGAAATGCAATTGGGAGTATATTTATACACACGACTGTAGACCCACACCTGTACATTTGCTCATTAGTGCAGAGATGGTTCATAAGCTCAGCTGAGAAATTCAGACTTCCTAGGACTTAAAAAAAAAAAACAAGTTCTCCCTGCCCTTAAAAATTCAAATCTGGTTTGCACAGAGGGCATTGCTGAATGACGGCCCATCTTCTTCTTCATCCTCTGGTTTCTTTTAGAATAAAGCTGCTGCCATCACTTTTCAGCACTTTCCTATAATTGCAGTGTATCAAACACAGCAGAGAGACAATGACCCTGGTGTTATCACTGCCATCTCCAGCCTCAGCAGAAGAAATGGACTCAACTCAAAACACTGTGTTAAAGAATGTGCCCATCGAGATAGGTTTGCCACCTCTTAGCTCTGGGCATGGAAATACCATATTGTTTTGTCTTGACATAACAAAGATTTTCAAAGCTGTTCCAGCAAAACTGGTTGCTGAGGTTGATTCTGGCAAAATGATGAAATTCATAAACCTGTCAACTCTTCCTATGTCAGAGGTGGGACCGTGTGCCAGTCCTGTTGGCATGGGGCCACCTTGCTTCTCCCCCACTTCCCTTTGGCAGCTTTGCGCCACGATCTCCAGCTTACCAAAGCGCCTGCCAGGAAATGTGCTCATTCCAGTGTCTGGATCACTGCGGCACTGACTTATGATGCTGGCTTCTCCCTTCTGCAGTTAAATGTTGCTTTTACAAACTTTAGTGGGGATGGCAAAAAAAAAAAAAAAAAAAAAATCTTTTTAAGCATGATGTTTTTATAACCTCCCCCTTTGCAAACTGTTGACTCTTTTGACTCAGCTAAAGACTTTTGTCTTTTCTGGGTCATTCTGAAGGACTTTACTAGGTGCCTGTTGTTTTTAGGAAGGAACTGGATATATGTAAACAGAGTGTTAGCAGATCATAACTTAAATAGCACTCCCTCCCTCCTACTAAGCCATTTGCTTTCCTAACTGAAACCGGTGGTTTGTGATTCTTCACATTATTCTTTTAATGTCATGACCTGTGTGTCAAAGTGAGAGGTTGCTTGTGGATTTTTCTTGTCTTTGAAAGCAATACTTTCTCCAGAGACAAAGAGGCTCTTTTACAACACTCTTAGCAATTGCCATGAGGTGGGAGCTACAAATCGGGCAAGCTTGGGCAGTTGCATGCTGACATTTTTCATTCCTCATGTCCCACAAGTATTTCTCTTTCAACAAGGCTTCTGTGTAAGTGAAAAGGAACTTTTTTGTTTCCTTGATTTAGTTATATTATGTTTGAAAATTCCTCTTTGGCTCCAATTTCCCTCTGGAAGCTACCCTGGTCATCATAAAATTCACACATCCCTTTTAATTTTAAAAACTGCAAATTTGTGTTGTTCCTCCATGCCTATCAACAAATAAGGGACAAATTTACTTCATATCATTTGCATTTGCAAAGCCCGGATGAGCTGTTTACCACAACAGACCACTCATAGTTTTGCACCTCAGAAATGAAAAAGTAGTCGGATTTGGCCCTTGGAAAGAAGCCTTCTCCATTTTTTTTTGGTAAACATTAATGACCTATTCATGAAGAAAAGGGCAGATGTTTTGCACAGAGATATTAGAGCACTGAAAAAAAAAAACCCGCTGAAGTCTGTTGGAGAAATAAATGATGGTGATAGGTTTGAGCAGACTCTTTGTGAAAGAGAGAGGGCTACAAACAGACAACTAATAGACCAAATTTAATTTTACGATGAGATTAGGATGTTTCCATTGATGTTTCTGGTGATTTTCAGGCATATGTAATATGAGAACAGGAAAATGACTACACTGCATCAAACATCAAAAATGTCTTTGTAGCTCAATATTCTGTCTCTGACAACATCAACAGTGGATGGTTTTGGAAGAGTATCCAAGCTGAGCAGGGAGGCAGTGGTATTTCACTGACATGTATGCCCGTTTCCTGTGGCTGGCAACTGCAAGACTGCCTGGGCCACCAGAGTGTCTTTGCATTTCTTCCAGGCATATCTCCAGCTGTGTTTTGACCTTATGTATACCACAGTGTCTTGTAGCAGGAGGTTCCACAGTTTAACAGCATGCTGTGTGAAAAATGTTCAGTTTGAATTTATGACTTATTAACATCAATTAATGTCCTCCTTCTCAATCTTCTACCGAGAGTAACAGCAATGAGTCATCCCTTATTTCCTGTTCAGCTTTTCCATTCTACTTATGATTTTATAGTCTTCTGTCGTGTCCATTTTTGGTCTTTTTTTTTTTTTTTTTTTTCCATAAGATTAAGGAATCCTTATCTGTTCAGCTGTTCATCATATGGAAGCTGTTTGTTATCTTTGATCTTTTTTTCTTGTTGCTGTCTATATCATTTTGATTCTTCTATATGCTTGCATAGAAGAAAAAGCCTTCATATCCTTTCGCCTTAAAAATATGCTGGTTACCTATGATGGAAAAGTGGTGTAGAGAAAACTCTGACAGCTACTGCTATTTTAGGCCACCATTCAGAAACGTGCTACACGCTGTTGCCTTCTGCTGAGGACAGATGTTAGTCATGTTACTCAGTGCTGGAAGGTACTTGGCTCAGATCCAGGCAGGCATTTAGGTTTCCAACCCCTGTTCGGGCTTCCAGCATCTCACCGATTTAATGGAAAGCTGAACACTTGGTTAGATGTGGTTATGACAGGAACCTCAACAGTATTAAATGCTCAGTGGGGTTTGAGCTTGCAGGATCAGGGCATAATCCCTGTCTGTAATTAAATGGCACTGTGATGATAAACTTTCCTTTTTCAGTCAAAGTCTTGACATTCCCACAATAGCTGATATCAGTATTGAAGAGTTTTAGAGGTGTTATAAACAGGAAACCCTTGGTACACTATCAGGGATTACAGGGAAACATTTTTTCTCCCCAGTGGTACATGTGGATGCTGATTCAAGACAGCTTTGCTCTTTGTGTAGTAAATTGTCACCTTTCTGAGCAGGGAGTACAGGGAGGTGATACCAGATGAATGGATACAATGCAAGTGTTAGGAAATCTGTATGAATGCTCTATTGTGTTTAGTGATACTTAACATGGTACTCTGCAGTACAGAAAAATGGGATATGTGGGACTTATGGCTTTATGCAAACGAAAAAGGAAAAAAAAATAGATTCATTATTACATTTTCTTGGAAAAGGGCACGATTAGTGATTAAATCTTCCTGTAAGAGAAAAGGAGCAGTAGAGGACATCTGCCTTTCCCAGCAGTCTGATTTCTCCTAGTTTATTCTCTATAAGCAAAGCCCTTTTGGTTACATACACATTTTAAATCAATTGACAGGCACAGTGCCTTAAGCAACCAGGGTACAATTTTTGTGTGATCCAATATTTGTTTTCAATGGAACTCTTGTGTGGGCAAAGTCTGTGTGATCAGCCGACTCCTCCAGCAATGTACTCTTTAAGATAATCATCCAAGATAAAGGTCTTGTGTTCATTTCTGTTACAAAAAAAATGAAACTACTCATAAACAACAAACGCACCATTTCTTTTCTTCTAGGTTGCAGATTCTTATTTGGAACCCTCCATTACTTCATTTATCCATTTCTACCAGGCCATATTGGACGAGTGTCTCTTTTTACAGTATGTAATTCAGATTTATGAATGCAGTTCATGTAAATTGGACGTTAGTTATGTTTCCAGATACGATGATTCAGCTCTAGAGTATTTGCTTTCTCTTTTCGTTCACTTGAAATGTCAAGCCCCATAAGTACTGTCTTCTCAAACACTACTATTGGAAAACACCCTGAAGAACAGCAAACAAGCACTCACTGCTACTCGTAGTACTCTGGGCATGGGGGATTTCTGTCATCTTCCCTTCCTCTAACCAGCCTGTGTTCCTAGACTGTCATTGGAATAACTAAGTGACTAAGGGGCAATAATTAGAGCTAAATTAAAGATGAATTAGGCACCCAAAGGCACATGAGTTACATCTTCTGCTATGGTGCTGCTCAGAAAAGTGAGTTAAGTGTTTTGTTACTAGACGTAAGGTTGTACTTGCAAGGTCAGGAGAGCTGTGAAGGTTGAGTATCAACTGATGAGTCCTGAGCTAAACCCCAAGATCACAGAACTTTCTGTGAATGACTCTAGGCAGAAGAAAGATTTCTTCATAAGTTGTGAAAGATGAAGATCAAAAGCTCATTTTAAACCTTGCCGAATGACTTACTGCTCTCTAGTAGAGGTAGGGAAGGGCTGAAGAAAGAAATTGATGGCAGAATGAAACAAACAAACAAACAAACAAACAAACAAAAAAACACAAAATACTGATGTGGCATGCTTCATGGTGTTGTGAAACAGCTTGATGCAACCAATTGTTGGAAGTGCAAATAGTTCCATGACCTCAGGTCCAAAGCATACAACTCTGCTGCAGAGAAGTCTGGCAGGCTCTCTGACCTGACTTCGGATTATAATAAATGTTGTAACAAACAATGAGATGCTATAGCTTGCTAAGAAAAAAAAAAAAAGCAATGAAGGTAAAGTATGAAGTAATGCCAACTTGCAGGCAAAGAAAGTAAGGTATGAAGTAATGCCAACATCTTGTCAGAACTATAGAGGAGAGAATAGGTGCATGGAGGGTGTCATAACCACAAAAGCTGTATTTTTGGAAACAGTTAAAGTGCAAAGAATTTTCAGGCAGCTTTGCCTAAGTCAGTGAGTAATCTTGCCCTCCTGTGTGAGCAGTCTACATTGCCCTGACCTTGGCAGCAGGCAGGAGCTAACTGGAAGCATGGAGCATCCCACCATGCCTCTACAGTGCTGCCCCATGGATGGCATGCACTTTGCCCAGGAGCAGCTGGCATGGTGTTAAGCTCCCACATACTCCCAGGCATGTGGAGCTGTATGCATTCCAAAGGGTAATGTTGGCATGTACTGGAGACATGCTTAAAGACTTGCCACTGTTGACCCACAGAGAGGCCAGCCTTGGCCACTGCTCAAAAGATGATGACAAACTATCACCTTGAGTACTGTGTGCAGTTCTGGGCACCACAGTACAAAAAGGATGTAAAACTGCTGGAGAGTGTCCAGAGGAGGGCGACGAAGGTGGTGAAGGGCCTAGAGGGGAAGACGTATGAGGAGCGGCTGAGGTCACTTGGCCTGTTCAGCCTGGAGAAGAGGAGGCTGAGGGGAGACCTCATGGCAGTCTACAACTTCCTTGTGAGGGGGAGTGGAGGGCCAGGCGCCGACCTATTCTCCTTAATCACCAGTGATAGAACCCGCGGCAATGGTGTCAAGCTGAGGCAGGGGAGGATTAGGTTGAACATTAGGAAGAGGTTCTTCACTGAGAGGGTGGTTGCACACTGGAACAGGCTCCCCAGTGAAGTAGTCACTGCACCAAGCCTGTCTGAATTTAAGAGGCGTTTGGACTGTGCACTTAGTCACATGGTCTAAAATTTTGGGTAGACCTGTGCAGTGCGAGGAGTTGGACTCGATGATCCTTATGGGTCCCTTCCAACTCGGGATATTCTGTGATTCTGTGATTTTCCCCTGACCTATACATGTGCATTTTTCCCTAATCTCAATTTGAATTCCTATTCCAAGTTGAAATTAGCTTCCTGTAGATTTCTCACTTAGTTTCCATTAAAATATAAGAAAGCCATTATGAAAGAATAATTCTCCATCAATTTTATCTTCTCTGCGAAGTTATATTATCACCTTCCACTCTACTAAACATATGATGGTACTGTGCTCAAATCAACAGATTCTCATGTTGATCTAAAATTGAACCAGGAGGTCTTAATTCCACTACAATTTAACTTTAATTTTTAATAATATAGATACATACATATGTATACTATAGACACTCTGTGTGAACTGAGTACATTAAACATTTTAACGAATAGAAGAGTAGCAGTTGCAACTTGTAGAACAGTTTTGTTCCTCTTCCTATTTTACAGAAAATGTTTATTTCATTTTATATGTCTTTCAGGTTACAGCTATACAGCTATTGGAAGACCTTAGCAAATTCTGACATCTGAGATTTGGGGAACACTTGGCAACAACCAGTATTTCTATACACTTTTTCTTTTTTTGTTTGTTTGTTTTGTCTTTTCAAACACGGGCTCTTTGAAGCAGGCAGATGAGTTGGGAAATTATGCGATCCACTTAAAACAGACACCAATAATAAAGATTTGACATTTGGGATAAGCATTAGATTTCAGAAAATCTGAACACAGCACATAAATTTTATCTTAGCCACAAAAAGCAAAAAAAAAAAAAAAAAAGATTACATATACAAATAAGTATTTATGGGTTTTGTATATTTACATGTGTATGTTTGTGAGTATAAATCTGTGCTTTGCATCTGAAAAGCAGGTACAGTGAAAGTTATTTTTTTATGAGACCAACTCTGGGGGCCAGTTAAAGCCATGGAAACTTGCCATGGCCTCCACAGTCTGGGGTTTGGCTCCTGTTTTCCCATTGTCTGCTCTGCTTGTGTCAAGCCTTGTTTCAAGTAAGGCAATGGCAAAACTCCCACTGACTGTAACAAAAGTGAGGTCTGGCCCTTGGTGAACCATAAAAGCCCTATGAAGCCAGGGGGTTGGAGCTTGCTGAGGCTCCTGAGGGGCTGACGTACGCCACTGAGGTTAGCTCACATCCCACCCCACGCACCCGTTCCAGCTCTGAGATTTATAGGGCTCTGTGGAAAATCTCCAACAGAAATCCCTGACATTGTATTGCATGGTATACTTAGTCACTGCTGAACTTTTAATCACATTGGCTCGTGACTTCGAAGAAAACAACCTTGATGTCATTGCATGGATCAAAGACATTATTAGCTTCTTTTGTACTGTTTCTGGTATGTTATTTACCTGACTATTTGCAGAGCTTCACCAATGCTGTTGGTAGTTACAATCATCTGCAGGACAGAACAAATGAAATACTGTGGCCCCCTCCATGGACAGCATCCCCCTTTCATGTCATAGAAGTGCTGTAGGAACAATCTTCCCCATCCTGAGTTAGGTGCTTCTCTGTGGGAGGCTGACACAGCCCTCCTTGTGCCTAGCCCCTTGTGCCTGCCCCCCTAGATTCAGAACACAGGGGTGGGGTGGTGAACTGCAGCTCAGATGGCCAGGTGTGTAAAGGTCTGCCTGTCTCTGGAGAAATTTCCATTTCATAGGGTTTCAGGGTTTCCTGAGATCCATTCAGTATCCCATACATTATGGAAGGCTCTTGAGACAATGAAGCTCTCCATGCTTGTGTCATGTTTGAGACTTGCTAGAAATTATAAAGTAGGATTTTCTGCTCTGTTTCTCCAACAGGCTCCATTGCACATGCACAGAACATTAGCAACTGGGACAACTGAGAATTGTTTCAGGCCCCAGGGTGAAGAAAATGCCCAAGACCCTTCACTGTCATTGCCATGGCCATGGTCAGCACGTCCTCTCCCAGCTGTCCATGTCCTAGCTCCAACACCTCACAAGCACTACCATCAAAGTAACTCAGCAGCTGAGTCCCAACAGCAATGGGTGAACACAAATGGCCTGAGCAGACAGGAGTGAGTGGCAGAATGAAGAGAAGAAAATGATATGGGGATTGAGGTGTCTCTTACTTTATCAGGGCTTCCAATGATGCCCCAGTCACTGGCCCAGGGCAAAACCAACCTGGCTGTCGCACCATTTCTGCAGCCCTCCATGTAATGCCCATTGCCAGGTCTGGGCAGTGGCAACCATTTTCTTCCAAAACATGGTCAGGGGTTAGGACATGGCAAATGTCCTAACCTAAAGAGAAGAATGGAATGGCTGCATTTCTGTACCCTTTATCTCTCCACTGCAGAGATTTTGTGTTCCCTTAAATCAGTGCCTGCCCTTGCCATAAACCTGTCAGTCTCCCAGTTTTTTGTCCAACTGATGGCTTACTTTTATTGTTTATGATTTCTAATATTTCATTAGTAGGGAGTAAGTCAATGTTTTCATCTCGTACCTGATAAATTTTGGCATGTGCAGGGGAGATATACATGGTTTTGCTTGAATACACTTGCAATATTTGAAATTCACTTTAAGTCACTAGGAGAAATAAATGTTCATAACACAGGCAAATGATATACAGACATCAATGTAGCACAGGATACATTCCACTGAAGTTAACGTCTCCCAGCTTCCCAGGTGAAGAGCAGATAAATTGATCAACACTTGGTTCAAACATACTGTGGGGACAATACTGTAGAAAGACCAATTCTAGATGAAGATGCAGTTGAATAAAATCCGTTACGTCTTTCACTGTTATTCACATTTATTTTCATTCTTTTCTTGTGGAGGATGGCATTACTGAAATATTGTTCACACATGAAAGGGAGGAGGACATGTGCCTGTCAGGATTGTTTGAAAATTACAGTCTATATAACAAACATTTTGTGAATGTTCAAGTGAGGGGGGGAATACTGTAGAGCAACAATTTTTTGTACTTATAAATGTGGAATAGTTGGTGTGAGTGTAGAATAACCATTGCTTGCCAGTTGTGTGATTGATCTTGGTCCCTCCTCAATAACTCATCCACTCACCCTTTTGGTTGATACATAACAGTGAATAATTTACGTTATGAAATTTTTCTTTTGATTCTAAAGGGATCTGGTGTTTACTCTAAACCTTAGCATATATGTCCTATTTGTGTGAAAATCTTCAACATAATGCGCGTAGATGTATACAGATTGTACTGACAGAACTTTAATTTCCAGCCAGGAAAGGAAATCTGTTAATGTTGAATACACTTTGGGATATAACAGTCATCATAGTTCTCAGAGCTCCTGATGGAAAAGCTGCGAACAAAGGCACCTGCTATATAGGGAACCTGCTAGAACAAGACAGCAAGAGTGAATGAGGCTCAGAATATGGACTATAGGAAAGGCTTTTCTAACTGCTGACAAAGTTATTGCAGCAGAAATCCACTGCTCCCATTATTGTGGAGCTAGTAAAATCGTATAGGCGAGCCTGGAGTCAGAACAACAGCTTACTTGGTGTTGTGTAAAATCCTTGGCTGTTACACTTGGGCAGAAGAAGTCAGTCTAGATTCCAGCCATCTGGAAATGTTACAGCATGAAGGAAAATATCTTTCCAATTTCACTGGGGGGGAGGGAGGGAGCAGGTCTTGTCAGTAACTTAAAGATATGGGGGGAAAACGGATTTGCTGATGACAATTGTCAGGCACATGGCAAATGTCACCTTTCAACATTTATTCAAAGACTACAAGAAAGATCCTGAAAGTAAATACTTTCTTTGCTATAGAGCCTGTTGATAGTCTGCTTCTTTTATTTAATGAAATAAGTTGCTGTCAGTTCTGCACACCTCTAGATAGGGTGTGTTATAGGGGTTATGCAGGCATTTTCTTTCACCCTACATATGGGACGTGATCTTGCAAATACTTCTGTGCTGATTTGAACATACAGGATGAACTCCTGCATCTGTCTTACTGAAGAATAGTTTTGGGTGTGGAACATTCAGGGATTTGAATTGAGTATACTGAATTATTAACCTCTGTCTTTTATCAAGTATCTGAAAAAGGTTAAAGACATCAATGACATGGGATCAATAATATTTTCAGGGAAATTGCAGTGCAGCATACAGCGTTAAGAGACAACTAGTAGACAAGCCACTCTTTCATGGATATTCTTGTACTGCACATTACTGAGACATGTCTGTTGTCTCTGCTCTTGGGCATGGTGGACTCAAGGAAGCTTAGGATAAGGTACTTGTGGGCTGTCAGAGGTCGTTACTGTCATACTTTTGGGTACATACTTTTACAACCCTACTACTGTCGTGACCATAGTGTAGCTTATTTTATTTAACATTGAAGCAATATTCCTTCTGCACTTGTGAGTAACAAACTTCAGCAGAGACAACTGTAGCTGCTTGAACATTCAAACAAATAGGAACCATGATCTGAAGTGTTACAAAAATTGTATCTGCTTTTGAAAAGCTCTTTATTTGACAACTTCATACATCTATCCAACTCTGATTACCCATTTGGGAAAAACATTTGGACAAAATTTTAGGTTGGTAAGCAGTACATAAATATTAAATACTATTGCAACATTCATCGTCATTATTATTAATAAAATTTAAGTAACATTAAAAACTGTCAAATATCCAGTTTTAGATGTCCAACCTGTGACATTTTAAAGGATTTGGTTTCAGGGTAGTAGCTTAGAGCTTCAAACTCTTGGCCCCAGTTTCCTCCCAAACCCTGAATTTGAGTCATATCAACAATATATGGTAACTCTTGCAGCAGCTTCAAAGAGAAAGCCATGACCCAAAGGAATTCACGACTCTGAATCATAGTAAATAATTTGCAAAGTTGAAAGATAAATCCTTATCCTTCATCAGCTATAATCACAGTCTTCATTATGGAGCTTGCTCCAGTGCCAAAAAGATGTTGTGTTTCTTTCCAGACACAGGGAAAAGTACTAATATGCCCGGAAAGCATACAGCATAGAGGGACAAAGACAGAAACAGGGTGAGGAAAGGCAGCACACAAACAAAGAGGTTGGGACAAGTATAGACTCATGACATAACAGCCGTCACTTTGTTGTGAAAAAACGTAAATCCCCCTTCTGAGTCCCTACTTTTTGTTCACTCTCATTTCTTCCAAGCAATTCCCTACTATCATGTTATGGCTCTCACACCTCGCCTCCTGATACGCAGCCTGTGATCCACCCAAATGCAGAAGTGACTGACAGGATAAAGAAAGGAAGCATCTGTATGTGTGTTTTGGTCACCTACTTTCTTGGAGATGTTCCAGTGCATTTTGTCTTCAGGAAGGATTTCAGATGCCTAATCAACAAAGTTGTTAAAACTGCTGCCTCATAGTATGGATGTCTTTTAAAGCACCAAGTCTTTTGGGGTGGATTTAGAGGTTACATGGGATGTTGCTGGTTGATGTTTCTGATTCTGGTGTCAGAATTTTCTTTCTGTGAATACTTTTACTATTCCTCTAACACAAAGTATTTCCTGATGCTTCTCATCAATAAATCCATTAGCTAGGGTGACACAAACAAAAAGAAGTGTGAAGTTGGTGTTAATGAGACATAAGATTTTAATGAGCACTTTAAATTATTTTTCAATTTAGGCATGGATAATTCATAGATTAACATTTGAATTTTAGCTCATGAACAGTCAGAATGAAGAAGAAAATTCCTACATTCCCAGATGTAGGAATTAAAACAGTTTTTAGTTGTGAATTAATATCAGTCCTGGGGGGACACTCACTGAAAGTTGTTTATACTCACTGAAGTCAGAGTTCATGGATAAAGTGTATTCAAGGGCTTTGAATCAAATTAACAGTGTTATCCACTTATTTATTCTGTGATGTTAATGAGTCATTCTGAGCAAGCGATGTTTCTGCATTTTATACAACTACATTTCATTCCACAAGATTCACTGCAACAATAAGTAAAGAACAATCTTGATCATTCCAGAGATGCGGAGATTAAAAATCTTTGGATAATTGACAATTCAGATAACCAAAAGAATGGAAGAATAGCTTTGCAGACTTCAAAGTCTGTAGTGTGTAGTAATTTCTTCTGACTACACTTACACTCTCTAGATGGATGGGTTTTATTCCTGACTTGTGGTTTCCTTCAGCTCACTCATTCTTTTTTCCTAACTGCAGTTCTGTACTGCTTTTTTTAATCCTTCTCTGAAGAATTTAGTTTATCCTTATTATGAACTTCTCACTTGCTTCCCCTCCTTCAAGTCTGTCACAATTTCCAGTCTTGAAATTTCAGCTTGTATCTGCTGCTGTCCTCAAACCTGTGTCCAAGGTCAAACTCAGTCGTTAGAGCATCTGGCTCCCAAATCCCCTATCTGAACCACCTTATCTCCTTCATTTGCCTTGGAGTGGTCTCCATCTGCCTTTTGACTCCTTTCTACCATCCTTCTGCCTTCACTTACTCTTTTCTTCTATACCAATGTGGCAAGTTATTTATTCCTAGCTGCTTTATTCTCCTCATTTCATCTCATACCCTACACCCACTCCACAACACTGATTAATCCAATTCCCTACTATTCACTTACTTTCATTAATCTCCTTTTCAATCTGCTGTACAGTGACTTCCTCACTCATGCCCTTAACCTTGTTTTCGCTGAACAATACCCCTTCATGGATTTGAAATTGAGAGCTATCTCTTTGACCATGGCTTGTTGCCTTCAGCAGTGCTCCTCTCCCTTCCCCATCCACACTCACTCCTTCCCCCTGAAAGTCCTCTGGGCTTTCCTCTCACTACTCCCTGCTCAGTCCACCCCATTTCCTGTTTGCTCTTCTCTGATTCATTTATTAACCCCTCACACAACTATGACTATTTCTCTAATCCTGGCTGTCTCTCTGACACCACTTGAATTTATTTTTTTGATTAATCTGTATTTTTTTGGTATTACTTGTTCTCTGGCTTTAACTATTTGGAGGGTAAGAACATAAGTCATATGATCTAAGGAAGGAAGGAAGGAAGGAAGGAAGGAAAAAGAAATCTGCTAGGGCATCTTCATCTTTCTTCTGCCTTTATCCAACCTGCTCACAAACTCTTTCTTTGGGTTTTGGTGTTGCTCAAGATCACATGACCAAAGCAGGGAATTTTAGGATTACTCAAATTACAAGAAGTAGTCTATACTTACACAATGTTACATGCATTTAAGGTGTATTTTTGAACATAAGGTGCCATGCAAATAAGTATTCATCAGCATATATAAATATAAATATAAAGAATAATAGCTATGTGTAATACATGCCAGTCCTGAACCACTAGCTACTAAAAACATGATATAGCCATGGACTTGAACAGGACTAAAATTCCTGGCGATTGTGCAAGGCCATGGAGTTCAGCTGGACGAAACCAGAACAAATCACTCCTAGGGAAGCATTATGTCCCAATCACCTTAGTCCCGCTGAGCTGCGTGGCCTTGGGGAAGCCAGATGGTTCTGTTATTCAAACATCACTTAAAGTTGAACACGACCTTGATTCAAATAATGACATTTCTGGTAAGTAAGGGTTTATTGTACATCGTTTGTAGGATTAGCCAGAGAACAGGATGTTCATTATATCAAAGCAATAGAAAGACATAAAACAATGCAATTTATAATATGAGTTGTTCCAATGTTTGTGTTGCAGAGAATCCAAGGATTCAGCTGTTTTAATTACACCTCTTGGTCAAATTGTAATAGAATAACCATTTCATCTTTTTTGCTGTAACCATGACTTGAATTTTGTTTTCATCCATGAATGTGTAGAGGCACAACCATACCACATGAAAGCTTGCACAGTAATTTAGCATTCCATCATTTTTTTTCCCCCATCACTAATACTTTCCATATTCTCTCAACCAGTATTCCAGCCTTGAGACTTTCTTTCACTTCCATGTTGGTACAATCTCATAAGTGATGACTTATAATAAACCTTTCCTTCCTTCATCTTCTTCCTCCNCTTTTTTTTTTTCCTCTTTTTTTTTTTTTTTTTTTTTTTTTCAACTGGGGAGACTTAGGAGAAGATGAATTTTTTTTACTGGAGGCTGAGCTAAGGTCTCAAGAAATGCGAGTTTTGTTTTCTATGCTGTCCCAGATTTTCAGAGTGACCTGCGAAGTTCATATTGGACCTTCATTTCTGGACCTGCAAAATGAGGAAATCTGCAATGTCCCATTTAAAGAGGGTAGTAAATCCAGAGCATAAAAACAGTGGGACATAAAGATTCTCTGGGGATAGGGTTGTGCAAGTATCTAAATGACTGTGCATTATAAGGTCATAAAGAAATTTTAATTCAGTGCATTCAGCATTTAGTATGAGGAAGTTCCCTTTCCCAAAGAATATTTATTAGTCCTTTGCTTCATTTAAAAGAAGGATCTTTTAAGTCTACAGTCTTCAGCAAATGCTGTGTTCACTTCTAAATACATGACTTGTTTTATTCTCATTGTCACATAAAACAGAGAGAATGAAAGAAATAGTTACCTCTTCAAGAAATAGTTACCTCTTCAAGAATTGATTTCAGTTTTACCTTTATATTTTCAAAGATCTTTTCTGTGAATCTGTAGACATGCAATATTTCTGTCTTATCTATACGGAATGGAAACTAAAATTTGTCCCTCCAGCTTATGTTCAAACATTACACAGGAATAATACACTTGTCTAATTTGGGATATGCTTTCAGGGTCAACATGCTGCAGCAGCATTGCTAAAGGCAGTGTCTGGGTTTCCTTTCATGAAGGCACAAGAGAAGGAAATGAAATGAAACACCCATTATCTGGTCTACACCTGGAGGCTCACTGCTCTATAGAGCTTGGAGAGCTTCATCTTTTCACAGTGAATACAAGTAGACTGAATGGCTTTTTTTTTTTTTTCCACAGGAAGACAGCTTAGGAAAAGAAATCTCATTGTCCAAAGCCCAAGGACAACTGAAAACCTTTTCTGGACCAAAGCTATTTAATTACTTACCATCTATCAGACAAGCTGCTGTTCTGCACTTAGCATCATGCTTCATTGTCTGACAGTACAGCTGGCTGGAGGCTGAAAATGAAAATCATTTTCCTTTGCTCAATTTCCTTGTAAACAGCAAAAGAATGGTGTTGATATGCCAGACTTCACTGGGAAAGTGCATTGCCAACATGTGAGATCTGTCTCCAGTGGTTTGAAAAAGAGGAATGAGATTTGTCTCTGACAGCTAAATCAGGACACCTTCAACTTACACTTCATTTAGTCTTTTCTATGACTCACTCCCATTGATCTGTGTAGTGCCAATCATGAATAACTGGGAATACTAAGGCAAAAATAGAGAAATGGTCTTATATTATAAAACCACTTAGGAGAGCTAAGTAAACTATTGTTAATAGGCGATTTATTAAGTACTCAGTCCAATAAAACACAAAAACAGATTTTTCAGCATTGGCCTATTTCAACTTCTGTTGGTATTAATGACAATTTTACACGACTGCAGAGTGACCAGGTGTATTTCGTTTTCATTAGTATTAAGTTGCACATATAGCAGAAAAGCAAATTAATGTGTACTTTTTGGAGTAGGATTCATGCTGCTTTGGTAAGTATTATGTTTTACTAGTGTTTATTATGCTGTTTATAGCTTTAGGGTCTAGCCTTGCTTCCTTTGAAGTCAAATGTGAAACTCCTTTTGTTTTCAGGGTAAGCTGTATTGGGCCAATAAATCAGTGTATTTTCTCCATGTAGACTTGAATTTATGAAGATCTGTTAGTTAATCAAAAAAAGAGTAATCCGCTAACTATTATAAAATTGTTCAGTGACTGATTTAGCGTAGATTTGGTAGCTAAGGACACATTTGCAAAGCTGATACATAACAGCTTTTGAGGGCAGACTAAAGCACACTGTTCTCTGAGTTTCTTCAGATGGTTATTCAATCTTCTGTGTTGCGGTTGTGCTGATTAAAGGCTTACATGCATTCTATAGAATGTACTCTACAATACTGTGCTCAAACTTACTGCTCCCTCTGGGGCTCTTACGCTGAAGAGCTAACAAAGTTTTCACAAAAAAAAACTTTTTGCAGAGAAGTTGATGACTTATTCACAGACTTCATTTAATATACAAGTAAATACGTTCATAAATATTCATAAATATTTGAGAAATGCCAAGAATAATCTGAGAAGGAAAGGGAATGTCTAGAGAAATACTTGTAATAACTGTACAGCTCAAATGTACTGCAAATTCTGTATGTATCAAGCAGCTCAGTGTTTGCATGGCTCTTTTTCTGGGTAACAGCTCTATAACTAAAATGTCACATCTCTGCATTTAATAAAAACCACAGCATGGCCACTCTATCATAGCAACCTTGATGAAGCTGAAACCCACAAGTATTTCTAAAGATTTGCAGTAATTCTCTTGTCTTTAGTGGGGAGTGGACCTAGGAAAAAAAGCATATCCTTAAGTCTTGCAAGATTAGCTCTTAGTCAAAACTATTGGACTATTAGGATCAGATGCTCCAGTTTCCTTTTTGCATGACAGATCAGAACCGTGATTTCACTGTGAAGTCCAAGAATCTCTGTGGTCACATCCTGTATCTCCCTAGGCCTGCTGACACTCTTTATCCACAAGAGGAAGTGATCTGCAGTGCTGAGAGGGAACTTTAAAGTCTGACCTTCTTGATACCTGTGTTCATCAGCACAAAGTCCACAATAAAACATTTCCAGAACAAGAACCCAAATACAGCTTAGTGTAAAAGCAGAATACAGGTACATTTATGAAAGTTCTAAAGAATTTCTTTCTGATCTGTGGCCATTTACAGTGGCTTGAGACCATTTTATAGAAACAGCTGATTGAATCTACCAGCTATGAAACTGCTATTCAGAAGAGTAAGTGAACAATGAAAGATAACTAAATTGGTTATCTCTGCAGAATATCAATTAAAAACTTATGTGAATTCTGCTTAAAGAGAGACTTAACTCCTTTCAGTGAGGCATTTTAAAATCTAGTTTTAAAATGAAATCACTCTTACATGTTAAGGACTTGTCTTTTCCACAAAATAACTGATGTATTGCTCTTAATTTGAATTCCATCCACAAACAAAGCCCTTCAATTGAATGTGAAAATATGCTTGCACACAAGTTAACTGGCCCATTGGGAGGTAGACGCTACAGCTCAAGTTAGCAGGGTTGCTGGATGCTGCTAATCCATTCACTATTCACAGTGTTTTCTTGCAGCTGTGTCTCCTCTTGCTCCAGCTAAGCTAAGTTAAGAGGCATTAAACTCAAATATAACACTCCTGGATTTACTAGGGGGAGAGGTGGAGAAAGAGGATGAAGCTCCTTGGTTTGACACATACTCTGGTCAGAAGAGGTGCTGGCACTCAGTGAGGTGTCACATCTCCTCCTCATGTCATGGGTTCATTGAAAAATCAAAATAATTCTTCTAAACTGCTTTCCAGGCTCCTCTGGCTGTGTTGGCTGGGGTTAACTCAGTTGCCCCCATGCAGGCATCAGGCATTTGAGATTCCCAGGATATCTGAGACACTCAGGGAGGCATGGATACAACTCAGAGATCGGTGGATATAACCCAGGATCTATGAGACAGTCATGCTCTTTGGGGTGATAGTTCAAGGTGAGGTGGAGACCCTTAGGGCATCTCAAATGGCATCTGGTGCCTGTGTATGTGCAACTGAATCAAGCCCTAGGTCTCTGCTGATGATAGTGGGAGCTTAGATGCTTCGATTTAGACATCCAGATATTGATGTTTTGATCTACAGCTGACTCCTACCCTGACAGTGGTATCTCTTTCACCTGCTTCAGCAAGATTTGCTGGAGCCTGTTTGTCAAATCTCTAAGAAGTCTGAGCAGATAGGTTAGCACCTTTAAAAATAGACTATGATAAGAATTAAAGTGATAATATAATTTTATTTTACCATGCTGTAATATTAGGGCATTTTCATTATTTCTAGTGATTTATTGGTATTAAATGCCAATTAAATGGCAAATGCCAAGGACAATTGAGGCTGTCCAGTTGGATCACCTGAAAAATGCAGGCAGTGGGGTATCAACTTATGCAGCAGAAAGAGTCATTGCTGTAGGATGGCAACCACTGCTGCGGGAAGCTCTGAAGACTCACAAGCTTTTATAAGAAATATCAAGTATTCTTCTACATGAAGTATATCCCGTATCATCCACCAACCTGACTTTTTTTCCTATTGCCCCTCACTCCTGTGTGACTGCCCAGTGTCACTGTGGGGGCAAGTTGTCTTGTGCAGATGTTGGTGGCTGAGACAGGTTGTGGTGGTTTCAGACACCATGGTTCCCAATTTGGCCCCTGTGCTGGGGCTGGTATCCCTCTTGGACCTTAGTTCCTTCAGGGCACAGTTTGGTCATGTTACCTGGTTTCAAAATTACTTTTGCTATCAAGTAGCTTTGCAACAGTCAGGACTGACATATTTGTGTATACAGGCCCCAGAAGGTTTGAGGTTGGCCCACCTCCGTTTTACTGTTTAAGCTGCAAGGAAATGTTTCACATTTAAGGTTCAAGGGGAATCACAAAGTTTGCATTAAGTTTCTGTTCCAACAGAAGGCACAGGTGTCTGAAAACCACAAAGGACCGTGAGTGGCCTCTTAGTGATGCCCACGTTTTCCCTGGAAATGCCCTGAGAACAACAACCGTGGAAGTCCCTGAGCACAAGAGGCACGTAACACCCGCAGAGTGACAGCAGACACAAACTTGCAGACAACTCAGTAGACACAAGAGTTTAACGATTCATTGATGATTTGCAAATGTAGGATAAATTCACAGCTAGTCTGCTTCCAGGCTTTTGTAGTTCAAATGAAACATTTCACACATCTCTAGGAATTGCACCTACTAATGAAAAAAGGGTGAGGCATTTGGAAGTCAGTATCAAGAATGTGATAAACTTCAATTAAAATAAAATGACAGGAAAGATAAAAAGGTGGTTTTTTTTTTTTTTTTTGCTTGGCTGAAAAAGAGTTTGGAAATCATGTTCTAATGGGGTGTAGAGAGACTAAATAGCTTTTCTGAAATGACTTATTTGTGACTGTTCAATTGTTAGGTGTGTGAATAATTAGTGAGAATTATTTCTGTTGTGGAATGGCTGCAGTCTTGTTCTATGATGTGTACAGTGGAAAAGGATAAAAAACTAAAGATCTTTTTTTTTTTTTTTTTTCCAGAGAAAAATAGGACAGATTTTTAGGTTGCCACATGGTAGCTGCAATGGAACAAACAAATTCTTGGAAATCAGTGTACATCAGAAAACAAAACTGTACTTGCTTATTTACTTTTGATTTTTGAGCTTGGAGCCATGGAGAATAAAGTGAAATTTAAAGAAGCACAGGGAAATCAAAATGATGATACATTTTGAAATCCATGCAAACTGAAGTAGGTTTTCTTCTCCAAGGAAAGGCTTAGAAATAAAGATAATTATGGACATACCTAGTTATCATCTAATGTCTGATTACAGACTAAAGAAATCTTAACAGCCACATACCATTGCTAATAATAGCAAATTCTCATTTAGCTCAGGTGGTAAAGATTTCTGAATCTCAGACTAAATGTCCTGGGCTTTATTCCCACTTTCTCTTTGCTGGCAATGTCTCATTTATGAAAAAGGGGCCATTTTCAATTCTTTCAAGAACTGAGAGATACTGAATTGCTCAGACTCTTCTTGGTTAGAAAGGCAATCATCATCATGATATAGGCTGTCAATACACACTAAAAAGAAAAGAATATAAGGGATTCTTTTGGACAAAAGGGTGTAGATGTCATTTAGCAAAAAATTAATTACCCACAAATTATTTCCAAAATGCTTGAGTAATAATCATTTAAGTGGTAGACAGCAGCAGAACTGGGCAGGCTAGTGCCGGCTGTGACATCCAAGAAGATAAATGAGCTACAATATTTAGATTAAACAAAAAAGGACCATTATAATAATATACACAATTAGCAAAGTACTGCATTTTCTAGCTAATGCCAAAACTTAGTTTCACAATGAACTGTTTGTGAAATGTTAAAAATATAATTTAACATATCTGAATAAATTATTTTCCACTATGTATCAAGTAAAAACAGAAGAACACATGGCATAGATTACAGTCCCAAATGCTTGAAGATTCTTGGATTGGAGGCTGCCTGGCAACTTTTGTACCAGCTGGAAGAGCGAGGACCCAGCTGGCTTGGCAATAGCCACCATATTGTGCCTCGGCTGGCAGATAGCCATCTGACACTCTTCAAGGGTCTGTGTTCCTCCTTTCTGCATGTCTGCAACACCAACAGCCCAAGATTGCATTTAGGAGGAGTGGGCAGATCATTCCCAGGCGTGTCAATCATATTGGCACATGGCAGTGGGGTATGAGAGATGTAAGGGACTGTCATCCTTGGAAAAGGCTGAATGATAGCACTGGTGGAGGCCTGACAGCAGGTTTTGGGGGGCATTTAAGCATTGAAATTTGGACCTCTGGATTGTGAAGTGGTGATGAGAATTCAAGGGCTGGCACCACTGTGAGGGAAGGGGAAAAACGCAAAACTTGTTGCATTTTTTGTGAATCCTTACTCACATGAATATATGATGCAAACAAAGGAAAAAATGATAATTAATGTGTTTTTAATGCCTTTAAATTAAGCATTACAGGACTATTAACACATTGGAATTAAGCTGTCAGGTACAGATGCTGTCACAGAAATGAATGTGGTAGAGATCTAATTGGAAGAAACTCAAGTTGCCCAAGCATGGAGGGACAAATGCTGCACTCAGCTTCAGGTGAAGGAGTGAAGGCAGTCAGTCACACCAAAAAACAACCACATTGCCTCCCTTGATCATTTCTAGAAGAAGGAGGGGAAGTCCTAAATTAGGAAAATGGACATCTATGGGAGTTCTGAGTCCTGCAGAGGCTTAGGTGTGAATAGAAAAAAGACCCCAAATGGGTAATTCTGTCAAAAGTTACAGATTATGGAGTGCAGAAATATGGTTACTTAACTCAATTTTTAAAGCAATACGTAAAGCTTCACTGAATTTGTACCAGTGAAGTGCCCCTGACTAAGCTGGAAGCAGTCCTGGTTTACCTCCATGTGATCACAGAATTAGGTTTTATCCTTGTGTAAGTGCTATATCTTAATACCCACCACATGGATCTGTTGTACTTTCCCATGTTAGCTCAGGCATATCACATAGTGCTCATAATGAAGTCAATGGGAGAGTTGCCTTGGAATTAAAAAAAAAAAAAGAAAAAAGAAAAGAAATGGAAGGATTGGGCACCATGTAAAATAAACAGAAATGTAAGCTTCTTTAACTCCCACAGCATTGCATCATAATTAAAATATTTTCTTTTAAAATTGGAAGTTGTAGCAGTTACAAATACCTTTCATCTGAGGTTCAGTGGTAAGCTTCTCCTCTCATGTTACTCATGAATTATAGAGGCATGAAAGAAGAATTAGGCCTTGATATTTGAATTTACTATGAAGCCCAAAATGCAAAAAATCCAATCTTTTCTGGATGATGTTGAAGTGTAGAGGGACTGCTGTGCTACCTTTTTTTTTTTTTTTTTTTTTTTTTTTTCTTCTTCAAATTGTGCATTCTGGGCCCCAGAGGGACCCTGAAAGGATCCAGTGGGGTGATGGGGAGCAGTCAGGAACATCCCTGTCCCTTCAAGGTCATCAGTAAGAACAGGCTATAATTATAGGTGAATGTTTGCAATGGTCAGGAAACAGCTGCCTGCGTTAATTGTGCATTTTCCCCAGTTCCTTCAACCCTGGGAATTCAGTGCAAACACTTTCAGCCAGTGATTATTGCCTCTTCTCACTTTTCCCAGCCCCACAGACCAGTGCTACTGCTGATCCAGGAGACAAAAGACAGATAACCAAAGAGGGGATTCAGAGATACACCTAGAAGAGTTTTCTATGTAGTAAAACAAATTAAGGCCCTGAAGCCAGCAGATTTCAGAGAGCTTCTAACTGGTAATGCCCCAGAGAGCAGTTATCTGAATTTTCAGCTGTCTAAATGCCCCTGAAGGCATGGCCTTGGGCCCAGAGCAGGAGGTCCTGTTTGAATAAGAAGTTGGCAGGCCACCGAGGCAATGCTGCTCTGAACACAGACCAAAAACCATTTTGAGCAACAAATGCTTTAGAAGTAGGGGATGAAGTCTTACAGCTAAGCCCATGTCTTGTCTTTTTAGTGACAGAATTTCATGAGTAAAACAGTAGATTTCTTTACATGGATTGATGATTTAGGAATTTATACTCCCTCGGCTCCCACTCCTTGACAGATTGAATGAATCCTGCTACAAAGATCCTTATCCAACATTATCTGCCTGTCAGATAAATGGCTTGATTAAAGTGGTATTATTTTCAATTCCCTTCCCATAGTCAGCTGATCGTTCGCTGTCCATATTCTCTTTTTGCAAGCTCTGGAGCCATTTTATTTATGGCTCCATTCTGCTGTACTGCTTAAAGTCCAAGCTAATTTTTTTTTTTTGTACAGACAGCATACTCTGCTTCAATTTGCGGGTTTTTGAAACAGCAAAAGAAAGTTAACAAACAGCAAAATACTTGGTGATACTCATGTTTGAGCAAGTTCCCATTCATGCTAAAATTTATGAAAGTTTGTCTGATTTATAAATCTGTCTTATACATGCTCTCAGTGTTCCATGCTCTTGAGTAAAGCCTTTAAAACACAAAGGAACATCTGGGATCTTTTCTCATTGCATGACAATATAAATTCACATTTCTGCTGAGAAGCTGTTATAGCATTCTGCATGTGGATAGGAACTCCTAACATAGATATCTAATGTGGTTTTAATGCACTAATGTACTACAATAACAAGTTCAAAAGAATTTATACCGTAATTGAGCATCACTGCTTAAAATACAGTCCTCTGATTTAATCATATTTGCAGCATAAATGGTTTCTTGAAAGGTAGACCCATGTGCGATGGACACATCCTTATTACTGAAAAGTAGAATAACACATGACTAATTTTTCAAAGCCTGCAGAGATAAAATTCTTTGGATGTGCTGCAAAGCAAAATTTTATTAATGGCTTGATTCCCTTTGCCACAGCCACAGGAAACTTAATATTCCTTAAACAAAAACAAAAACAAAAAAAACAGTTTCTTTTCTGATTTTTAAGCCCCATTCAAATAAATGCTAAAAATGAGCTAGCAAAGCAACCCTTGGATAGATTTCTTCTTCCGCCTAATTTTTAGCATGGTTTTATGAGCTTGATGCCAGAATATTTGTCAAACCAAAATTCCTTCCCTATATAGAAAAGAGACAGAACAATGACTGCAAGGAGAGAGTACACTTTGGCTAACATTGTCTCTGCTCAGATGAATTTGGGTAGGCTGGAAATGTCTCATTCCAGTCTGAGCCCTAAATACATGCTTCATGTTTGACTGGAGTATGGAGAACTCTGGGTGACTAGGCAGAGCTAGACCTGCTGTGTAGCACTGGTACTCCAAGGTTTTCAAATAAAGAGCAATCACTGAAATTAGCAATGTCTCCTGAAATAAATTCAGTGGCTGTGGTGCAGGCTAAAATGACTATTTCTGGCCCTCAAAATGGCATCTTATGTATGTGTGCTGAAATCCTTTGTGTGCCCAAGTATCACAACATATATGGTCAGCATAACAAAATGCAGGAATATTAGATTTAGATTGCCTCTGGCTCTTCTGTGGCTTAAGCAGAAACATCCTTCTTCTTAGGGCCCTCAGAGATGTAAATCATTTCAAGGCCAAACAGGACAGTAAAGCATTAGGCGTACCTCCTGCCTTGGTCCTCTCACTGTATGCACCGGCTGGACACACACTGAAGTGGGTATGACACCTGCCTAAGGATGAGTTGCTCACATTTCTTCCACCCGACAAAGAGCTCCAGGAGCTGCCATGTCTTATCCATAAAATCAGTCCTACATGACAGATGCTGAATAGACATTCAAGAGGTCTTACACTCTCTCAGGAATTAGTATCGTGGGAGGTCTCTGAGCTCCTTGAATCTACCTGCTGCACTTACAGGGGACTGGGGAGCAATTTAAGGGTAGAGAGGCTCTATCCAGTGGTGTGAGGTATTTCATGTTTCCTTCACAGAGATAAACTAGCATTTTACCTGAGTATTCTTGTTTGCTTAAAAGGTGCCAGAGATCTGACCTTTGAGCTTTGAATCTTCCACAGTCACTGCATTTCCTCCATATGAAAAAAACTTCTGGTTCTAGCACCCTTCCCTCCTATTATCCTTTTTTTTTTTTTTTCTTTCCCTGTTTCAAGTCCTATTGTAAACAGTCTGATCACAGAGATTTCCTTTTAACCACTTGTCAGAAGAGAAGTGCAACCTTCTTGGCAAATCATAGATAGTAGGGTCCTGTGTAGTTAAGGAATATATTGTATGTGGTTTGTGGTGAAAACTGCCTGGCATAGTCCTGTGTCCAGCCTGTAATTCATGAAGTGTATAACTATTACATAAGAAACAGCAAGTTAAAGAATGAGAACAAAGATCATTTGGCACTAACATGGGAATCTATCTGTGTAAGACTATCTTATATATACATATAGTTGTACATCTGTATGTACATTTACATACACTTGTGCATACATAAATATCAATAAACAACAACTTATGTGCATGGGTACCTCCTGACCAAGTAACTTAAAGAAGATTATCAGTGCAGGCAGAAGAAAAAGCAAGCAAGCAAGCAAACAATCAAGCAAGAAAAAGAAAGAAACAAAGAAAGAAAGGCAAGATCAGATCAACATTAAGGCCTTTGACACTATTAAGAGGGGCTTCATGAGGAGCTTCATGATAGTTAGTACTTGGTATCTAACGAAAACTGTTTGAGAATGACTTTGCTGGAAAGCCATTGAGGGAAGCCAGCCAGATATTAGGTAACTCAAGACTGCTCAGGAAATCAAAACAAACTTACAGGGCCATTAGCTCAGTGTTATGCTTTTGGCGGGAGAGACGACTGTGGAGAAGAGGCCTCTAAGCCTCCCAAGTGTGGATTTTTTCCTCCCTCATCAGTTCCGGCAGGGACTTGTTATTTGGAAGGACTGCTACGATACAGCCCCACTTTCACAAGAGGGAGTTGGTGCATTTTACCTCCCTTTCCCTCTGGCCATGTCTATTATCTGCTCTAGGTCCATGTGGTGCCTCTTCTGCAGAGGACGGGCATGGTTGTACTACCGCTGTCACTGATGACAGTGGGGACAGGAGTCACCTCCTCTGCCTCCACTCTTTTATTAGCCACTAGAGGGCATGGATGCTCAGGACTTGGGCTCACCTTTCCATCCTCCTCAAGAAACTCCCCCAAAGGGGCCATATCTGCAGGCCAGGCACTTCCCTCCGGCTGCATGCTCAGTCTTCCGTCCTCCCAGCTTCTCCTTCCGTCTTTGGCTTTCCCCTGAGACATGCTTTTACTGCTGGTGCCCACTTCACATTTCCAAACAGCTGCACACATGAAGCTAATAAACTGCATTAAGGGACGGACTTGCTGCTGGGAGTAGCACATTGGCCGCTTGGCTCTCGGTGGGAGCATTTTGCCAGCTGAGCTGAAATTGCTCTGTTGGCTTTAAGAACACAGAGTCTGTAAACATCCCCACATTCTTTTGGGGTTGAAAGTAGGCTAGCAAAACAGGGAGGAGTTTGTCTTTAAACCATTTGCTGTTTCATGGCTTTGCTACCTGGTGGCATTTCTTGTTGTAGAGGTCCACATTTCATGCAGTGCAGAGCAAACAGTCTGTTTCCAGTGCCTTGCACAGTCAAAGTGCCACACTGATTGTGAAAGACTGAAAATATGTGAACTGAGGGACTTGGACATTATTAGAAACAGTCATCTTAAAAAGCAGCTTTTGTAGCTTCAGGGTGGCTATTCAGGATGTACTATATTTGTTAGTGCTAAGGTAGCACTGCTGGGTTTCCCTGGTGTTCTTATAGTATTCTGTTGAATTATACCAAATAAAAAGAAACCTTTTTCTACCAAATAAAAAGAAACCTTTAACAGCCCTAGTCTGAGAACTCAGGAATTTTGCAGAAATTACAAGTCTAATTCTGTTAATGTGGAGGAAGCTTATTTAAGGGAACTGAGAGACTTCCAGCAGCAGCAGAAATGTTACTGATATACAAGTCTCTGGCTCAGTTTGAGGGACTGCAATTCCTGTTTTTCTCATTGAAACATTAAAAGGCTCATATACATGGGCAGTTCACAATTCCACAAACTTTGTTGTTTTGATATAAAAAATGGCCTGTCCACCCAGCTCCTAGCTTTGATGTGACTGGTGAACTGTGGGAGACTTATATAGCAGTAATATTTATGTGGTCACAACTTAATTCTCAAGTCTTTTGGTGGTTCCCTCACTGCCTTCCTCCTGCTTTATGCCCTGTCCCAGCTAGCTGCTTTAACTACCAGTGTGTTACTCCCTGCTTAAATACCAATGACCCTCTCTGAGCTCACATGCTTCCCAAATCTAACGACCTTGCCAGCTCCTGAGGCCCTGGCTGGGGAGCATTGAGGAGGTATCCTGGGATGGGATCCAGGGTGGGATGGTAGAGATGGGAAACGTCTGGCTATAGGGCCCGTGATGCCTGAGTAAAAGAGCAGCATGTTCCCAGTATTCTGGCACAGACACTCCGATTTGCTTATTCAATGTGAAATGCAGTGACTTTCACCTACTTTCTGCTACACATCTTCCTGCACACCTTGGGATCGATGTCACTGTGCATGGCACAGGGGAGAGGATCACCTGCCCTCAGGGTTGATCTTGGCAGAAATCCACACCACGTGGAAGTGGGGACTTGGTCTGAATGTCAGACATGGTCAGATGTGTCTCTGGCTTTGAGGAAAGCAAGCCAGTCTGTGCAAAGCAATCACAACTGAAGAATGTCACTTAGAAAATCTTGCACAGAAAGCCATGCCATCTCTAACTCATGGCGACCTAAATCCTTTTGGAGTTTGGGGTTTGAATGATTATTTGTTACATATATCTTGTAAAGATTCAGAGCCTCTCATTTAGGCTAAGACCTTTTGGCTGATCATCTAGCAAGGGTACCAAGACCAAGAAGCACAATGTGTAAATAAATGGGAAGGATCATTGGAAACAAGTTGTGCAAATTTGGTTAAGAATCTTCTATGCTGGCTCTACTGATGCTGTAGACAGGAGTTATTGTTGCCTAAAGAAGTCATTGTGACATTGATATATCCCCGATTAGGAGCCACATGAGGTTCGCAGTGTCCCTGGCAGGACAGTTTTTCTTCTGGTTGCTAGTGAATACTGGAGTCTGTACCTGGATACCTTCACTGCTTGTTACCTCTCCAGTTTACATGGCACTCTAAGATGGCAGGACACAGAAAGGCAGTGAACATATTCTGTGCTTGGGAGCCTGCAATTTCTGTTCTGAATGAAGGACTCTGTGGTAAGTGTGGCGCAGTAGCCATTCACCCTCCTGGGGAACAGGCATATGGACATCGTGCTGGGGACAGTGGGGGGATCTTCACAAGAGAGCAGGAGGCTATATCCAGGCATACTGCTATCATTTGATCAGGACATTTGCACAATCTGGTGCTGTCAGCCATCTCAAGACTTGGTATGTAAGACCATTCCAGACTGGTAAACACAACTGGGGTCTCCTGTTTTGAAACAGAGCAATTACTCTGATTTATAGCTTTGGGAAAACTGAGTGAAATCATTTGAATTAGTTGGGAACTTTGTCTTTAAACAGATTTTTCTTCCCTGCTTTTCAAAAACCACTGATTAGTTGAAATCAAAATGTTTTGTGAAATGGGTGGGTTTTGGCAAACTTATAAAACCCATGCAGAGTTCTGAGGAAACCCTTTCTGCCAGGAAATCAGCTGCCATCAGAAAATCATTTGGTTTCTTGACAGTTCACTTGGCTCATTGTCAAGGTTCACAGCTCTAGTGCAGCCTTATGCACAGACTGGGCTTCCTCAAAATGTGGGGTTGGGTTAATACCACTATATGGGACCTCAGCCTCCAGCTTGGGGATATCATGACTTCCGGGCATCCTGGACTCTGGATGAAGAACTTGCAAGCTCAGGAAACTACTATTCTCATGCTCCACAAATCTCAGCTCAGTGGTGGTCCCAGAGTTTCTCTTTGAAATATAGGAACACAATGATTGTCATTGTAAAATCCATGTGCACCAAGCTGCTGCTGACAAATCTCTGCAGCTTCATAGAGAAGGCATCTTTGCAGTCTATTGGCAAAACAAACAAACAAAATATGGATACACAAAACGAAGGGACTTCTGCTAAAGCCTGTTCTAGGAGTGGTGTAGGGCTCTGAAGTGGAAGTGTTGTTTCAACAATGGTCTGTTCAGTGTTTGCCACAACAATGAGATCACTGTATCTTCAGCAGAGATAGCCTTATGAAAGTCTTCTAAGGTTTGTAGGTGGAATAAAGGGCCCATTTACAGCCCTTCATGGGAAGAAGAACTAGGTTAAACAGCACAGGGTATGAAATTACCTCTGGGACAAGAGGCTACTCTTTTTAGGGTTTAAATGGGACTTAAATGGTATAGTACAATCACGCTCCTTCTGGGGGTGAGCATCACCCCCAGCTCTTCTCAGGAGATGCATTACAAAGGATTTGCCTGCACAGCAAAATCGCTGTATGATTTTATCAGGGTCTGGCATCCCTGCACTGGCAAGCCTAGGTTGCAATAGCAAAGATGACGCCATATAAGCTTTAGAAGAAGTGTTTAAGCAAAGTTTATTGCCAGTGTTTCTAAAGCATTTGGTCCCCGTTATTAGCATATGATAACATTCAGAGTGCTGCATTTTCCTGACCATTGTCCTCCCTGCCAGGCAGATTACAGCAATTCAGGCACCTTTGTTTTGCTGAGCAGAAATGCTCCAATTGAGCTTTACCCAATCACAAGTACTCATCAAAAAAAAAAA
>VXAA01005264.1:0-19423 GCA_013399115.1 Anseranas semipalmata | reverse complement strand
TGATCAAAGGGCTGGAGCCCCTCTCCTATGAAGACAGGCTGAGGGAGTTGAGGTTATTCAGCCTGGAGAAAAGAAAGCTCCGTGGAGACCTTATAGGAGCCTTCCAGTACTTAAAGGGGGCCTACAGAAAAGCTGGGGAGGGACTTTTTACAAGTGGTGTACACCCTATGTAGTGATAGGACAAGGGGTAATGGTTTTAAACTAAAAGAGGGTAGATTTAGATTAGATATAAGGAAGAAATTAGAAATAAGAAATTTCTAATTTCTAATTAGAATTAGAAATAAGGAAGAACTCAGAGGGTGGTGAGGCAGTGGACCAGGTTGCCCAGAGAAGCTGTGGATGCCCCATCCCTGGAAGTGTTCAAGGCCAGGTTGGATGGGGCTTTGGGCAACCTGTTCTAGTAGAAGGTATCCCGGCACATGGCAGGGGGGTTGGAACTAGATGATCTTTAAGGTCCCTTCTAACCCAAACCATTCTATGATTCCATGATTCTATGAAAAACCAGTTGACTAGAAGCAAGAGACAAAGAGAACTACCAAGAATTTAACATTCCTCCTCCTTTCCTTCCCAACAGCTGCAGTTCAGTAACCTTATGTTCACAGTAAACTCTTTTGAACTGTTTATACATGGACTGAGGGCAAGATAAGCAATGTATACTAGACTGAAGTCATACCAAACGAGGACAGGATGGATCAAGCACTCATAGGTAAATCAGATCAATGAAACATATCCAGGCAAAATAAACAAAGACCATATTCAGGGTTTTGAATGATTTACTGCTGACTTTACACTGATCTGGCTGCATCAGCACACCTTCCTCATGTAGGTACAAGTTATAGCTTATATAAATTCTCCAGGAAAATAAACCAACTTCTTGTAATCAAAAAATTTTAATTAACCAGTCTGATCCATGCCATGGATGCCAAAACATGTGAGCAGCCATGCATGCATCCAGCTTGAGTACAGTTGGATTCCTTGGTGCAGCCTCAACACCAGATGAATATGTTTGTGTTGTGTCCAGGTGGCTGCTGGCCCTGGGTGCAAAGTAGGTGCATACATGCATATTGGCACCCAGTAGTTAAAACTTACAAGAAGCACAACTGTGAGCCTGTGCAGCCAGCCAGAACTGATTTTCTAGCCTCCCATTAGCCTGGGAGCAGTATGGGCACTTTTTGTGCTGGTATAGCTTGTGCTTGCATGAGGGTTTTTGCTGCTATAGGTATGATGTAAAAGAAACCAAAATTTTAGCTAAATCTCTATGTTGGTGGAAATGTGGTCCTGGTCAAACAAAGAGAGAAACATTTTAAATGATGCTTAAATCAGTTACTGTAAACATACAGGTGAAAGTGGCCAGTTTCCTTCATGGTTAACTTTCATACTTGTGCTATGAGCTAAAGATTGGCAGAAGATGTGGAAGTTAACAAAAAAAGGACACTTTATTTTTTTTCTATTTCTTCATTCTCCCTGAATTTTTGCAAGCTTCAATGACTTCACCACATGATCATTTTTAAAAATAGGAAGGGAACTTATATTTACAGGTTATTTGTGTACACTCAGTAAAGTGGATTCATATCATTAAAAGAATATGCCAGTTATCTATTTTGACTTACAGGCTTTGACTCTGCACAAAAATGAAATCACTCAGGCTCATTTTCTTTGTTTCTCTTTTCTGTTATACAGTTAAGAAGAGCACATGTACTCAGAAGTAGTTAAAAACCACAATTACTAGGTTTGCATTATTTGCCATGGCAATAAAAACACAAGAAAATGATGAATACTGTGCAGGAAAGCTCTGCTGTGATCATCATAGCACTTCCAAAATGTGTACCTGCATGTGTTTTATTCAGTATATGCTGGAGATTGCCTGATACAAATTAATTTTATAGAAACCTAAGCAGATAGGCCACAGCTGCACTTCACAACTGCCAGAGACTGCTGCAACTGGCAATTTTCCAGCAATCCTGCTAAGAAAGAACTGCAAAGTTTACCGCAAACAGCTATGCTGAGGCAGACTCCAGGACTGAAATAAACTGGACATTAGTTTACCATGGGGTTACTCATAAATGTATTGGATATTAGATTTTGAATTGGTTTTGAAGTCAGGTTGTTTATCACTCCGAAGAGACATGTTAGAAATCATTCTATCAAAATTCATTACTGGAATTAATTTTAGGTTACTCCATCGCCTACAAGATTTGACATCTTTTGCCTTCCGTAATATTTATTCTGGTTCCCAGATGACAATATCTTATGAATTACCTCATAGGTTTAAGGAAGAAGTAATTTTTGAAGAAATACTATGGCTAAATATTTAAGCCATTTGTGACTACAAGTTCAGCTTTTAATTTAAATGATAAAATATGCATTCAGCAAACTGATGTGCCTCTTTTAGCCTTACTATTTATTGTTCTTATCATATTATTGGCAGAGAAATGAGGTGAGGGAACTTAGAGGACAGACCTGTCAAGGTTCAGGACAGAAACTCTATAGACTCAGCCTTATGCTGAAGATTTGCCTCTAAAAACACAGTTTAAAGCAAAGATTTCCCTGGCTGAGTGAGACAACAGGTCTTGGCTCATCTGCAGTGGGATTTTTTGCACAGCATTAAATCAGGATTTCAAAGCTGAAGAGTATAGGCGACGATGAAGAATGAAGTTTGCTAAGTGTGGTTTTAATAGGTAATTGAATGCTTCATAATGGTCTTACACCCAGTGACAGAGAATACAGGCAGACCCCATATTTCTCTTCCATTTGTTTATTGACTTATTTAATTTAACCTTTGAAAAATCTTTGTCTCTATAGATTTTTTTTTTCGCCTTCACACAGCTCTGTAATAAACAAGGAGAATATTTAAGAAAGGAACAAATTATAAATTGTTCTGCTAACAGCTTGAGATAATGTTTATTTTTCTTGTTTGATTCTGCCTTTTGTGAGAGATATTGCCTATAGTCAGAAGCAAACATCTTTGTGAACAAGTGGGCACAAGAAATAAGACAGAGAAGTGTGTGAGTGCTTTGCTGGACACTAGGCTTGCTTGTCCTGATTGATCTGATCAGCTCATTTCCTATTGACCTCAAAGTCAAGTCTCCCATTTAGTCCATATCTTATTTTGTAACTGCTCTACAGTTAATAATGGTGTACTGAAAAGATGGGGAAAAGGTGTCAAATTAAAAGTGCTTACTGGTTCTTCTCATTTTGTTGTAATGAAAAAAAAAAAAAAAGCTGGCACATTTGGTTAGTTCAGGAAACTACTCCATCATTTTTTAATTCTTAACAGCTTAAATAAGGAATTTGTCTAAACTTCATGTTTAGCTGGTTTCCAAGCACGGAAGCCAATAAATCCTTCTGGAGGTCGATGAGCACTGTATTGGCACAACTCTGTGCTGGTTGTTCCAGTCTGGGGGCTTTAGAACACGTCAATGGTGCGATGCATTGCTGTGGGAGCTGCGTTCCTGCTTAGAGGATGCCAGCATCCTGCCCTCTCCACCCCATCTCCATGACCTGAGGACCAGGGCCATTGTAATCTGTACCCCTGGAGGGCTGCATCCTGCAAACACATGGTAGCCATCAAATCAAGCCAGCTGTCCTGCTATTCAAAGCTATGACATTTTATACACTGCTCCAGCACTTCTGTCTTTCTCTCCCTTTGCTGAACACCTTGTTTTAAGACACAGTAAGAGTGAAATTTACCCTAGACAACTTCTTAAGACAGTATTTCATTGTGAAGACCTGTGGAGAATCTTGGAGGGATGATGTTACAGTGCAAACTGCTCTGCTTGCTGGTGGTGAGAGTGCCTGGACCGGGGCATCAGCCGCTCCTGGAGGGCAGATGATGGAGCTGATTCACCAGGGACATTTTAGCTGACTCCAGACATATTCAGCTGGCAGTGAATTTAGGCCTTGAACTTAAAAAAGCAGAGACCTCACTGAGTGAGCTTGTTTTATCTGAACATATTTGTGTATTTCTGCTGTAAATCAAGTCTTGCATAGTGTTTGCCCATACAGCCCTGAAGCAGGTCACAAAAATGAAAACCTAATCCTGGGCAGTGCTGGTTGAGATTTGTTAGTGGAATATTTCTCAGATGAGAAATAAGAACGTGGAAACTGCAGGAAATGTTCACATTTGTGGGTAAGACAGTGAGCATAAATGGATAAGAGAATGGAGAACAAGCAGTTGTCTCACATGTGGCCCAGGAGACACAGGGAGGATGTTTCTAAAGCAGGTCTAAGCTTCTTTCTTTCTATCTTTCTAGGTGGACAACAACAGATGAGCCACAACATTGATCTTTCTCACAGGAAGATTTTTTAGGCATTTTGTAACTACTCATACAGGCAAGAAGGCCACTGTTGCTTTAGGCAGGAGTTAGACCACTTATCTGGGCTGAGGAGGCACAGATGAAAACTCTTGCAAAGGAGCTGGTAGCTGCTGGCGGGGCTTGTCTAAGCTTTCATGCTTTCCACATCTAAATTTCTTTCTGATGTGTTGAATTGAATTTTTAAAAGATTTCAAAATCAAATAAGTATTATCATTTCCATCTTGCCATTCTACCATCCATAAACTTTTCTGTATCCTAGATGTATGTGTTATTCTAATAAAGACAAGGATCGCTATCAGCCTAATACAGTATCTATGCTGGCTCAGGCAGCTCCTGCCCAGCTCTTGCTCTCCTCTCCCTAGGGTTTGTCCATCTCTTCCAGGAAGCAGAGCAGGGCAAAGCTACAACTCTCTCTGGAGTGGAAACAAGGTTGGGGTGACATGAAAGGATTACAGAGATGCTGTTTGCCATAGCAGGGAGAAAATTCATGTGGCCAAAGTTCAGTTAGGGTTGAAGCTGGCCAGTACTGTGGAGGACAATAAAAAGTTTTGTTGTTGTTGTTGTTGTTGTTGTTGTTGTTTTTTCTTAATATGTTAACAGCAAAACAAGGACCAGAGGTAACATTAGTCCATTACTTGATAAGGATGGTCACCTCACAAATAGGATGTAGCCGAAACAGAGACATTTAATACCATCTTCACCTCTGTCTTCAACACCGATGATGAAGCCCTGAGTTGGAGGACTGTGATGGTGGGAATGATAAACTCTTACCCAAACCCGAACCTGTGCAGGATTTGCTGTCCAACTGGATTTATATAAATCTATAGGGCCTGATGGGATTCATCTCAGGGTACTCAGAGATCTGGCTGATGCCATTGTGAGACCTCTCATTATTATTTTTCAATGTTCTTGGGGATCTGGAAAGGTTCCAGTTGACTAGAAGCTGGCAAACCAATTTTCAAGAAAGGCAAGAAAGAAGACCCTGGTAATTACAGTCCTGTCAGTCTCTCTTTAGTACCTGGTAAAGTTATGGAGAAGATTTTTCTGGGAGTTCCTGAGAAACGCCTGAAAGACAATGCAGTCATTGGTCACAGCCAACATGGGTTTACAAGGGGAAAGTCCTGTTTAACAAACTTAATTGCCTTTTATGACCAGGTCACCCACCTAGCTGACCAAGGGAAGTCAGTAGATGTCATCTTTCTGGATTTCAGCAAAACATTCAATACTGTTTCTCACAGAATCCTTCTGGACAAAATGTCCATCAGACAGCTAGATAAATGAATAATACAATGGGTGAGCAGTTGGCTGATGGATCGGGCTCAAAGGGCTGTAGTAAATGGGGTTACATCAGGCTGGCAGCCAGTCACTAGTGGGGATCCCCTGGGCTCCATTTTAGGGCCAGTTCTCTTTAATGGTTTCATAAATGACTTGGATGCAGGACTTGAAGGTATACTAAGTAAGATTGTGGGCGACACTAAATTGGGAGGAGCTGTTGACTCCCTCGAGGGTAGACAGGCTTTTCAGAGAGAGCCTGCCAAATTAGAGAGTTGGGCAATCACCACCAACTGCATGAAGTTTAACAAGAGCGAGTGCCTGATTCTGCACCTGGAAAGGGGCAACCCTGGCTATATGTACAGCCTAGGGGACAAGAAGCTGGAGAGCAGCCCCATGGAAAAGGATCTGGGGGTTGGTTGACAGCAAGCTGAATATGAGACAAACAGTGTGCCCTGGCAGCCAGGAAGGCCAACTGTGTCCTGGGATGCATCAGGCACAACATTGCTAGCCACTAGTGGGTAGTGATTGTCCTGCTCTACTCTGTGCTGATGCAACCTCACCTCAAGTACTGTGTGCAGTTTTGGGCACCACAGTATAAAAAGGAGATAAAACTATTAGAGAGTGTCCAAAGGAGGGCTACAAAAAAGGTGAAAGGTCTAGAAGGCAAGACCTCTATGAGGAGCAGCTGAGGTCACTTGGTTTGTTCAGCCCAGAGAAGAGGAGACTGAGGGGAGACCTCATGGCGGCCTGCAGCTTCCTCATGAGGGGAGCGGAGGGGCAGGCGCTGATCTCTTCCCTCTGGTGGCAGCGACAGGACCCGAGGGAACAGCATGGAGCTGTGACAGGGGAGGGTCAGGCTGGATGTTAGGAAAAGGTTCTTCACTAAGAGGGTGGTCGGGCACTGGAACAGGCTCCCCAGGGAAGTGGTCACAGCACCAAGCCTACCGGAGTTCAAGAAGCATTTGGACAACGGTCTCAGAAACATGGTCTGATTTTTGGGTAGACCTGTGTGGAGCCAGGAGTTGGACTTGATGATCCTTGTGGGTCCCTTCCAACTCAGCATATTCTATGATTCTATGATTGTCTCTACCAAGAGGTGTTTGCTTAGCAGCTGTAGATAAGACAGGACAGCAGCAAGGGAAGAGACCAAGCCTTCTTTCTCGTTCCTACAGTGAGGTGGACATGTTTGATATTTTGATACAGAAATTGCAGGGAAGATAGTTTTGATATGTTAGCAGAGAAAATGCCCAAAGGAAAGAGACCAGAACATGTGCGAATATAATTCTTAACTGCATCACAGCCTCCAGTGGTCTCAGATACCATGACCTTAAGGCAGATGCTAAAAAGCATTATCTGGAAAATCAAGCATAAGGGTCACAATTTATTTGTACCAGGAGAACAGATATTTCACAAACCTAACTCAGCTACAGAGTGTATCTCAAAACTTTTAACATTTCTCTACAGATTTTAATTTGTCATGGCAGAGGTGGGATGGTCAGGGGAACCTGAAACGGCATTGGTAACAGGAATGCCCAAGACTGGACTTTTAGTTGAACGTTTCATTCTCAGCTCAAGGCATGACACAGAACAAAAGTGGATCATTTTGTTCATGCTGATGAGCTCACAGGCCCAGACTGGGGCGGGGGAGTTGTGAGAAAACTTGTAGGTGAGGAAACAGCCCTCACTGTCCTTGTGTTGTCAAGACATTGTGCCCAAACTCACAGGACTTGAGGCTGGAGATCACAGGGATGCAGCTGGTTTTTATAATCCTTTTTCCAGGCTGGGGTTTCATCCTTTCCTGCTTGTCAAAGTAAGGACTCGATTCTTAACAGACAGTATCCTGAAGTTAAGGCAAGCAGTAATTTAGGCAAAAGCAATATCCTCCATGTAAAAACAAACAATGATGCAAGCTATCACAGGGAGGTGTTTGCTGCTGAAGCCACATTAAATATACAAGACAAGACAAAGAAACATGGAAAGAGTAGTCCTACAAAGTGCAAAGTTTACTAGCCCTGGATATATGCCCTGAGCATATTTGTTTATTTATCTGGCAGTGATCTTGGTGGTTCCATGACTAACATCTTAATTAATGAAAACAAGTGCTCTAGCCACCAGATCACATTGATGATGATTGTTATTTGAAATCTGTGAATCAGGGAGTTATCTCCAAGAGCAGACTGCAGAATTATCAGTGATATATTGTCTTGTGGGGTTTTCAGTGTGACACTATGGAACAGGCTGTTCCTGGCTGGTGGACCTGGGGTGTTGCGCCCTGGCTCTGCTCGTTCTTGACGCAACTCCGACAACACAGGGAAGGGGCACCAGGGCAGCTGCCTCAGACCCTGGCTCACGAGTTTCCTTGTTGGTTTTTTTTTTTTTTTTTCTTACATGCACATGTATATCTGGCATCACTCCTCCCTTGCCCTGTTCTGTCCATGTGGTGGGAAAGAGCCACCTCTCCATTTTGCATACAAGTTTTTAAGCAATTATGTTTCTGCATTTGATACTTTTTTGGTTTAATCTTCTACACTTTCCTTTTCTGCAAAACTACGATAATAACATTATACGAACCTGCTCAGACTTGCATCTCTGGGAATGTGCTCTCACTTTTTTTTTTTTTTTTTTTCTCCTTCACACACACTTGGGTTTAATGACAACAAAGACCTATATTTTAACACAGTTCTTCAGACAAGGGTCTGAAGCTGCAATTTCTGAGGTTGTGATTCAGAACCAGACCTGAGCTGAGAGCAAGGGGAAAAGGAGGTTTCCCTAGAAAGGCCTCATTTTGTCTATACCAGTAATAAGATCTATTAAGGTCAATAAATAAAAATGTCAGTGAAGCTGATCTCTTGCTGACTTTCCTACTTTTTTTTGCTTTGGGACAATTTGTGCTCTTGTTATTGCTATTGTTTCTGGGAGGAACTGCCTACTTGCAGGCAAGAGCTTTCTGCCTTCCTCCTTTCCACATCTCCTTTAGTTCTGCCCACTGTCCTGTGAAATCTCAGCCAGCAACTCATAGAGTTTACTGGGCTTCCTTCTTGAAACTTGTCATTTTCTATCTGCTCTTTCCCCCCCTCATTCTCTTCAAGGTTTGTGAACTGTCTCTTTGCTGGGCCTCATTTTCCATCTTTCTCTATTCCTTAAAATCAGGCCAAGGTAAATCTTTGCTCCCATTAACTTCCTTTCTCTACATTTTACCCAGATTCTTCTCTGACTTTGCACACAGCCTACAATCTACTACTTTTCCTTCCCAGCACCTTAAATCCCCCCACTGACACCAAATGCTGTGTTTAACATGACTGTCCCATTCTCTCATAAAAAGCATCATCAGACTGTTCTTCCTGGTCTGTTAGTTTTTAAAACTTCCCCTGTGAAATCACCCAGAAACTTCTCCCCTGTCCTCATCCATGCAGCTGCCCAACTTCTTTCAGACCCTCAATTCTGGGCAATTGTAAGCATCAGAGAAGATGATGCTTTCTTCCTTTCTCTTCTGTCGCCTTTCAGAGCCATGTGTCAGATTGGTTCTCCTGCCACCCTTAGGCGATAATTGCCATCCACCTCCATATTTTGGTGATCCTGAGGAGGAATATCAGAGTCTCTGGGTGGGGGTGGTCCATGGCTTTTCTTCCTCCAGCACCAGACCTTGATGATCACTTGCAGCCAGGATACAATATCTGTTCTTCGACTGAGCAGGTCTACAGAGGGAGTGGGAAGATGTCAGGAGCAAGACCTACCTCCAGGTCTCCTCCATCCTCCACAACTGGTCCTACTGTAAATCTCTTTTTCTCTCTAGTGTATCTCCCTGTTCCTGTGATTAAATCATAGAGCTTTTCAATCTGGAAAAAAAGGATAATGGAGGCAGAATACAGCACAGGTCTATAAAATGAACAAGGAGTGAATGTTTACAGTCTCTCAGAACATAAAATCTTAGGGGGTACCCAATAAAATTGTCAGGCAGCACAGTTTAAAATAGATAAAAAGGAAAACACTTTTGTGTGGCCTGCAAGTTACACTGTGAATTAAATTAAATAAATAAATTCCAAAAGGGACTGACATATTCATGGTGGATGGGTGTTTTGCTAACTATTTAATACTCTGCTGTGGATGTAATTTCAGTCTCAGGAAATCTCTAAGCTGTTGATTTTTTGGAGGCTGGAAGGCAATAAAAGGACTCTATATGCCTTATTTCTTATACTTTTGTTTCAATATCTGCTAATAATCACTGTCAGAGACAGGATACTTGGCTAGACAGGCATTTGATTTGACTGGCTATGGCGCTTACATTTTTTAATATGTACTGGAGCAGCTTTGCCCAGAATTTGCAGTCATAGAGTTTCTCCTGCTCTGTGTGCTGCACTCCTGTTCTTTTGCTGATAGCCAAGAAAGACAACTTACTCACTTATTAACTGTTTTCTTTACCAAAATACCTAGGAGCCTCACACAAGCAGCAGGTCCCAATTGGGCCAAGAGCTGTTCAGATGCAAACCAGAAAAGCAGTCCTTGCTTAAGCAAGCCTGCAGCAAGCAAGGCAGAGGCTTTCCGATCCTGGGATTTCTAGTGCTGAACTCCTGAGTTCAATCTGCCCTGAAAAACATAAAATTTACCTGGAGGCAGAATATCAATGAAAGATGCTCTAAATCACTGGCAGGTGATAGGATTCAGTGAGAAGGTTTTCATATCCGCTATGTCCCACAAATGGGGGGTGTACATTTAATGTCATTGTACTGAAGAGGGCCTGTAGCTGGGAAGGGTTCTTTGCATCTCAGCTTGCTGAGCCCAGCAGCTCTCATTGACGCTGTGATTTCAGTTCATAGGTGGAAATTCAAGCCATGGCATCATAACCCCAAAACCTACCCACAGTCTGGGAAAAAGTTTCAAATCATCTTCTTCTACAACCCCATTAAGTAAGGCTAAGGATGCTTACAAACACCTAATGATCAGTAAGCAATGTTACACAGAGTGTTCACAAAGAAAATGGAAATATTGCTAAATTCACCCGATCCTTAGGCTATGGTGTAAACTAGAAACTCATAGCAGGTAAGTGAAATGTTCCCCAGGCATGTCCTTTTCCAATCCCACTCTGAAATGTAGGGTGTGAGGAATGCAGATGTGCATTGAGCAAAGCCAAATAAAATATTCCCTAATATTTGGAGAAATAAAGCCATTGTCTTTTGGCATTAGCACAACAGTACATGCAGAAAATTTCAAAGACACATTAACAGAATTGATGCAGACCTTGCTCAGCATTTTCAGCATATACTGGACTCTTCTTTTCTTTTCTTTTCTTTTCTTTTCTTTTCTTTTCTTTTCTTTTCTTTTCTTTTCTTTTCTTTTCTTTTCTTTTCTTTTCTTTTCTTTTCTTTTCTTTTCTTTTCTTTTCTCTTCTCTTCTCTTCTCTTCTCTTCTCTTCTCTTCTCTTCTCTTCTCTTCTCTTCTCTTATTTCTCTTTTCCTTTCTTTTCCTTTCTTTTCCTTTCTTTTCCTTTCTTTTCTTTTGGCTCTTCTTACTACTCCAGGGTTCTGCTGGAAAGGATAGAAATACAAGAATCAATCCTGCAAAGTGCTGAGTGCCAAAGGCTTGGCCGACTGGTGTGGAAGCTAATGATACCCTGCACCCATGCGCAAGGTCCCTGCTGCCTGGCAGGATGAATCTTGCTAACAGGTGTGAGGTTGTAAGCTATTGACGCATATATTCAACTGTCATAAGCCCCATAAAGTAGTAGCATTTGGCAGGTCCTATTATTAATGACACTATGTTTGCCAACAACATAAACTAATAACACTTGCGAGTTAACAAAATTCAGATCATATGAAGATTTTCCTGCATTCTGTCCAAAAAGCTCTTGTAAGAGGCTGATTCATCCGATACCATTTCTATCCCAAGAGCAAGGGAAGATAACTTTCCCACTCTTCCACTGTGGGAAACAGAACCCAAATCAGCACAGATTTAGTCCACTTGGTGTTTTCTGACAGAAGCTACCTTTTTTTCTAAAAGAGTTTCTCTAAGCTGTGCATGTTGCTACTTTCTAAAGAAGCGACTGTCCCTGCATTGTAAGGCTGTCCATATGGTAGAAATCCAGCTAATCGGACTGATTTGAGAAACAGAAATAAAGAATTTTCCTTGCTGCCTCAGAGCCATGTGGCTGGAAGGTCCCTGTGGATTAATGTGCGAAATCCAAGCCCTGGCACCATGGTCTTATTTTAGGGAGTTGCAAATACATACAGAGCGAGTGTTCTGTGCTTTCCCTGCAGCATGATGATGGCAAGATCTCAGAGCATTCACTAATAAATCCATTAACTCTTACAGCACCTCGTAGTCTTTCATCCCCTTGAGTCACGAACATCTGGCTAATTCTCAGGACCCTTCAGGACTGTTTTTGTTTTTCCCTCTTTGGAAGGAGACATGGGTAACATCAGTCAGGTGTCATCTTTGCTGTCACTTTGTTTACATCCGATAAGTGGACACAAGAACCTGTTACCCCATGGGTTCTGACAAGTGTCAGTAATTCCTTGCTCAGAAATCTCCAAAGTACTACTTCAGAGAAGGTAGAAGGAAAGCTCTGCCTATCCTTTTCTCTACACAGCTGCTCCTCATAGCTCTACATCCCCTTGGACCCATACTTTTACTCTGGTGCTTTCCTACGGAAAAGGGAGCCCAGGAACACCCCTGTTCTGTTTGGGATGGCTTGTGCCAGTACCAAGGCCCGTGGTTGTGTCCTCCTGCCTGGGAGTGTGGTCAGAGCAGGAGGAACATCACGACGTGTTTTCCAGGGCTCCTCCAGCTTTTCATCTCTCTGCAGATGCTGACCAGGTCCAGGAATCTCACACTGGGGAGGCAAAATCTAGTTTGTCTACCACATCCCACAGGCTGGAGGTGTTTTTATGGGGTGTGGCTTAAAGCTTTTGCTATTCTTTCTTAACAGATGTCCAGATGAAGGCAGGGGTGCAAACATGCTCCTGGATGAGGGTATTTAAAGCTTCCCTTAATTCTTTTTCTTCCAGTTTGTGCACCACCTAAGATGGTTGTGGAATGTCCCGTTCCAGTGACAGCATCTCTGTGCTTCATCACTGGGCTTTCTTCTGGTTTTCTTGTCCCTTGAGCAATTTCCCTGAGCTGTCCTGCAAAACAGATGCCATCTCTTCATTGACATTTAAGGTCTTTCAGTGAAGTCATCCTTTCTCAGTCGAGGCTGGGAATAGGCTGCTACTTTCTATAGGGAGAATGGAGGAAAGCCGGGAGGAGGAGAAGGACATCACTTGGTTATCACATTAGAGGTATACAAATTACATTTAAGAATAGCCAACAATGCTGTATATGCTCGGGATCCCTGAGAGCAACCAACAAGGCAACAGCACACCTGTCCAGTCACAAGCTGTGCCTTTGAAGGCCTACAGACTGTGAACAGTTGATTTGCACGCTGTATCCTTGTCCCCTGCCTTGCACTAATTGTACACTTTTAGGCAGCCATCTTCCCAGAGACAGTGAGTATTTGTGCAGTTTCTTTTTCCTTCCCTTCCCTTCCCTTCCCTTCCCTTCNGAAGCGATGTGTTATATGTAAAAAGAAATATACATTGAAATGACTAATGGGGCTTACATGGATGTGGTAATGGATGTCACACCCAGACTGACCTCCATATGCTTCTTTTCCCTCTGTTTTTCTCTCTGGAGAATATGATTTCAGTTTTTATCAAATGTGTAGTCAAGATCTTCCAGTTTCAAGGAAATGTTTATTTCATAATTGGATCTGTTATGACATTACTCAGTTTCTGAATATTGCATTTTTTTCCACAGATCACCTGTAATTTCCATGTATACATTATACTTCAGAGAAGAAAATACAGATTATTCACTTTCTAAGTGTTCTTTTTTAAAACAGTTTTCCAGGCTGAATTTTCTAGGACTAAGGTATATAGTTTTCAGTCAAAGTTTTAAAAAATAAATGATAAAATCTATACATTTAGATGTGTTTATATAACATGGAAGAATGATTTATGAACTTCCTCCTTCAAAAAATAATACATGTAGCAGAGTCCTTTGGGATTTTGGAGTCACTCTTTTTCCTCTTCTAGGTCATTAGCACAAACTCATTTCCCTGTGAAGTAAAAATATCTTTTTGTGAGAAAACCACGACTCTTACAGCTTCTGGCTACAGAATGAGATTCGATTGAAGGGATACTTTTCCTTCTGCTTCTTCTAGTCAAGTTAACTATTTAATGGAAATAAATGGGTGAAAAGTAGAAAAAGATTTCTAACGCTGCAAAAGGATCAACATGAAATTAACTTTCAAACTGAGTTACGTTACCAAAAATGTTATTTACTGTTGAAAATCTTCATACAGGCACACTCGGGTTCATTTCTAAAGTCCATTTGACTTTTACATATTTTTTCCTTTGATTAGAAAGAGAAGTAGATCAGAAAATGGTTTTTATGTTGTGTGTGTGTGTGTGTGTGTTTGTTTTGTGGAATCTTCACTACTGTCTGTCAGTACTTCCTTACCTTTATGACTGATACTGATGTTTTAATTTTAGAAAGTGCCACTGAGGTTTTTATAATAATAAAAGCCAAATTTTCCTAATTAATCTCTCTCCATTGTAATTGGAAGAAATTTAACACTTTTTTGTCTGTGTTTCTGATCTGCAAGTACAATCCATCATTTAGAAGATTCATCAGTTGGAGCACTTATGGTGAAAACAATTTGTGGATATACCATTTAGCTTATAATTACAAAGATCTGTTGTATTTTTGTACGTACAAATTCATTTCTATACTTTGTATAGAAAGATGCAATTCAGTTACTTTACTCTTTAAGATGCTCAAGTACATCATCCCTTATTTTAATATATTTTTAATAAATAAGAAAAGAATTAATAGCTATCTGAGTTTAAAGACATGAAAAGGTAACATTGTCTGGTTCGTACTCCTTTATTGTTCTGTCCTTTTTTTTTTTTTTTTTTTTTTANTTTTTTTTTTTTTTCCTAGAGCTCATGAGAAAGTGAATTCTTTCCAGGAATTTGTTTTTAATTTGCTAACTCAAATCCTAGCAAGTCTCCTGCTAACTGAGCAGTGTTTACGTTGAGTCTGCTGTCTAACATGAATGGTGTTGATTAGTAGTTGAGACTATAGAAAGACAGTAGATAGATGCTGGGGGTGACCTCCCTCACTGGGGTTCTAAGGTTTAATTCAAAGTATTAAAATTCTTTGAGATCTTTATTGTGCATTACATGAAGGGAGTCTGAAGCCCATGCTTCCTTGGCACAAGGACAACATGACTTTATTTTGGCTCACTCTCTTCCTGCCCCTTTGACCCTGGCTTTCTTGGCCACACCAGTTTTGACAGCATGAGAGGAGGGTGTTGCTTCCCTGTACTTGTCCTGCCTAGTACTCCTGTGGGAGGTTGCAGATCTGAGTTGGAAGAGCCTCTGGTTAAGAAGGGGGAAAAGCCTCAAGCTTCGGCTTTCAGGGTAAATGCTTTAAATCTCCAGGCTGTTATATAAGAGACAACAGACCTGCTTCCCTTTCAGACATAGGGCTTTACCTGAGGACCTACTCTGTTTCATGCAGAGATTACTGCTACCAATACACAGCTGGCTTTTCCAGAAGACACCTACTAGACTGGACCCTCCCCACCCCCCACGGACATGGGTGGAAAAGCATCCAGTTTGCAAGTCCCAAAGAGCTGCAGGCATCGTAGAGGCACGAGAATGTTCAGCTCAGGAGGGATGGCAGAAAACCAGGCTGCCAAGCACTGGAAGCATCCAGTGAGCTTTACTGGGGAGGTCTGTGGTTGTGGCCCTTTGTATCCACTGCAGGTTTAGGTGAGGTTTTGTGCATTGTAGTTTTAGATTTAAACATCTCAATTCTGCCTCCTTCCCCCTTAAAGAAACTCTATCTGTTGCTTTGATCCACTGGATTTAGGCAGTATTGTGGGTACACACAGTTAGGCACTGCCTTTTCATCAAGCTTCCTGAAACAGAGGCAAAAGAGGCTGCCTGTCCTGCAAAAGTTATGAATAATCAAAAGTCAATGCATAGGTTATTCCTTGGGAAGTTTCTAAGCAGGCCTTTTCGTTAAGCATAAACATATTCTTGGCCAACCGATGTAGTCAGATGTTTAAGCGGTTCCATAAAAACCATTATCTGGCTAATTCTTGTCATTGGGAATTAACAAGCTGACTTCTGCCAGGATCTGCACAGAAAGGGAACTCTGTAACACAGGATGAGGCAGGACAGAGATTTCTGCAAAACTGGGTTGTATCCAAAATGACTTACTAAAAAATCGCTAATATTTTTTTTGTTCCAAACCAGTACTAACTAAAATTTCCTTTCTATCTGTATGTCATACTGAAAAGAATTCAATAGACATGGAAGATTTAAAGGAGATTTGTATTTTTTGCTGAATGCTCAATATTTCTTATGGGAGGTGATAAATTCTTCCTTTCTCCTGTAGATTTGTGAAACAAATGAAGAAAAATCCATCCTGTCGCCAGAGCAGTCTGTTTTTTTGTTTGTTTGTTTGTTTTTGTTTGTTTGTTTGTTTTTTAATTATTATTATTATTTATTTATTTATTTATAAGTAACATAAAAAATAGTAGCTTCATTTAAAACCATGTGTCTGTTTTCTATTTTTCAATGAAGTTTCTCTTTTGGGAAGGATAGGTAATGAGCTACATGATATTTGTCTGAAGCAATACTGAAACTATGCGTACATTCACTAGCATTTGTGTAGTTTGGCATGCCATCACTTCAGTGTGGATTTTGGGTCTTGACTACTGGAATCACCCCCTTTTTCCTTTGGAAAAGTAAACTGCTCATTTGGACTGGATATGTCAGGGGACTGCTGAAACCAAGAGAGTGGCCCAGTGGTTGTGCAACAGGCATGAGGAATGGTTGACTTCCTTGCACAAGGTTTATGGAACGTGTGGCAATTCTATAGAAGGGCAAAAATCTCAGGCAGTTAGTCTTTTCCCACATGGTTTAATCCTTCAGGGCCATAGGGCATCATTTACAAAAGCAAATCCAAGTGACTTAACTTAAAAAGAATATAAACAGAAAAACTTTTATATTTGGGTATGATGGATGCAGCCTTTTGATCATAGGATGCTGCTCCTTCAAAGACCATTGCTCCTTTTAATTACCAGATATTTAGTCTTCTAATTCCTTGTAGTTGCACAGAGAGCACAAAAGAATATTTCGTAACCATCTCCTTTCTTTTTGTCTCCCCTCTGTACATTCCTGAGAGTAAAGCTTGATATGAATTCTGCTTACCATAAGAATGTTATAGAACTGATGTATCACAGTTTATGTGGGTTGCACATCTCTACTGTGGCCTTGACTGACCTTTCTGGCCTATGACTAGCTTTGACCAGGCAATTATAGGAACCAAGATAATTTTAGGATAGCTTATTTTTTTTTTTTTTAGAACAGTACAATAGAAAGCAAACTGGCTTTCAGATTTAAGAAAAGAAAAACAAATAACCTACATTCTTTGGCATGGTATTATAAATCCCCTAAACCATGAAAAACCTGAGACTAGGTAGGAATTACTGCCTATAGTTTGAAAGTGTAAACTAAGAATCAGTTGGAAATTGAGTATATCAAGGGAAAAGGGGGGAATGAAATAAGAGGACTTCCACCACTTTCTTGGAAATGAAGTATATCTGCACTACTAACAGTTTCAAGAAGCTCTACTGATTTAGCTGTAGTAACCTGGGCTTCTCTGATGTAGCTGAAAACAGGGCATAACTCTACTTGTTTTAGAGGATAAAAGGTTCAAACAGCTTGCATTCAGCTTGGTCTTTCTAGAAATTGTCAACCCTTAGCTTGCTGTGTTTCCTCTGGAATAATTGATCTTTGTCTGACATGACCAGGCAGTGCACCCCAAGAACATCGTAATGTTATCAATTCTCTTACACCACCAACACCATGAGTATGAGCCATCAGGAGACTGATTCGAAAAGACATCTGGTTCCAACCTGCTCATGGTATGACTTGTTGGGTTTGGTCCCTGGACTCTGCTCAAGAACAGAGATTTTCAGGTTTTTGCATCCACAGCTATTCCTAGTGTCTTGGAGATAAGGGCAAAAGGAATTGTTACAAAAGGAATATTGTATAGCAGAATATTGAACGTGGAGCAGGGCTAAGAAAGTATAAATTTATTGTATAATCTTTACAAATTATTTATGGAGTCATATTGCTTGTGACTGTCTCACATCCTTGACTCTATATTGGCCTAAGAGTTTCGCTGATGAATCAGTCCTACCTCTGCAAATCTTTGATGTATGTCCCTGGAGAAAAGGACATGCTCTCCATTTCTCTCTTTATTTTACTTATATTGACAGAGAAAAGGAAGGAGGTTTTGGAATAATCCCAGTGATGTGAAGAGACAAATGATCAATGCTTCCTATCCTGGATGCTTGATTAATTAATGTAACATAAAACATCTTGAGGGAGCATGTTGCACGTGTGGACTGCATTCTGAATAATCCCCAAAGTTCAAAAACTTTGAAATTAGTTAAATATAGTCAACTCTGCAATTAGAAACTCTGTAAGGCCGTGCCTTCATGGCAGGAATCTAAAATATTCAGTTAACTAGGCTGTTGACTGCATCTGGAAAATTAGGGGTAACAGAGAGATGGCAAGATGAAGCAAGAAACATACAGACTTTATCAGCCTCACAAGGAAATTGTATAAATATCATAAGGTTAATTTAGAGTCTCTCGTTTTGCATATTTAAACTAAATCAGTTGTAGAAACTACCAACATTAAGACTGATGATTCTGGAGACTAGTAATTGCATCCTGAATGCTTTTCAGTTTATTTGTTTCCTGGTAGACACATTGATTATCCCTTATTTAACTGTGGAAGATCGCACAAAATGCCTTGAACTATCCTCAGATCAGAAGGTTTGTACCTATGGAACAAGGATGCTACAGCTCATGGTCAGATTCCCACCCCCTCATGTTGTAAAGCATATGTTCATATTTTGTGTGTGCAGAACTATGCCATCCAAGTGTGCTCAAAAAGCCTGTTCAGTCTTCAACAATATAAAGATTCCATCTCACCACTTTGTAAGAACTAACATCTCCTGAAATGACAAAGGACAAAGCAAGAGCATGAGCTTCCAGGGGAATTATGCTTGGGCAACATTTCCATGCTTATTAATGCCTCACCAGCTAAAGAACATCAGTGTTTCTCTTGGTGTTTTGAAATTCACACCTGAGAAAGATACTGCAAAGCCACAGAGTTTGGGTTTGTAAAGGAACCAAATTTTCTTCCTAACAGATATGTTGTCCTTTGATTATGCAATGATTCAATAAGGCAGCAGAAGATTGCTCATATTCTGTGAAATCACTCACTGCATGGATGTTTTGTTGGGTACTGGGGACAGTGCATGGCTTGCATCTGAGTCTCAGTGCTTTATAACTGGTGCCTCAGACGGTAGCATCAAAGTCTTTCCCCTAAACTAGGCGTGTATGAGACCACTGAAGACATGAGTCTTGGAGGTGACATCTTTCAGATGGGATTTAGAATGGAGTTATGCAAAGTAGTGGAAGGAGGCGCTGCAGTGGCTTCCTAGGCGACATTGGCAACGTTTGTAGGTTGATGGCACTGACAACAATATAGCAGGTGCTAACAGACACTTCAGGCAACAAAATTAATACAAAATATGGTGCTAGGCTATAAAGAAGGTGCGGAAGAAGACCGGCCTGGCTGAACAGAGAGCTGTGGCTAGAGCTCAGGAAAAAAAAAAAAAAGGAGGGTGTATGACCTTTGGAAAAGAGGGAGGGCCAATCAGGAAGACTATAAAGAGGCTGCAAGGCTGTGCAGGGACAA